>APFE031462793.1:58973-192881 GCA_000404065.3 Pinus taeda
GACACTTGTTGCACTTGGTCTCGTAATTTTGATATATCATGTTGCATTTCTTCCTCTTCTTCATGAGCCATGCTAGATATTTTAGGTCGCCTACTAGGTGTTTCCATTTTATTTCTTCAGGGCATCAATTACTGATAATAATGCGTCACTATGCCCTTTGAATTCCTTCAAAATAAATTTTCAAACCAAGCTTAAGAAAACATTTAAAAAATATACACATCGTTTTTCACTTTGTAGGAGCTCGATATTGTCTCTGATGTATCTCTGTAATTTCGGATCATCCAGCTCTGAAACTACGACCTTTAGTAGTCCTCTGTGTCCTCTTTCCAATGCCACCAGTCTAACCCCAATTGGATTCTCCCATGAAGAGTTATGCCAAATCTCCCACAGTGACCTGATTATACACTAATTCAGTAGAGCGAGCTTGTACGACGTTCCACGTGTCACTGTTTCAACCTTTGACTCTGAAAACTATATAACTGAAAACTACAGTCTGTCCTCTTTCTGTACCTTCTTACGAAATTTCAATCCGATGCTCAGAAAGAAAGTTATGACAATTTTTCCTAGGCCACTTGTTTTGAGTGTAATTCAGGAGTCTGCAAAAAGGCCAACTTCCTTAGATCATATCTCCGAAAATATGTCGTGAAACGCTCTGAAATTCAGACCCAAAGTTCAGCGCCAAGTCTTCTCAAATGGGTCTTTTTTGCGACTTCTGAAACATCACAGAAAAAAAATTTATAGCGAAAATGCCACGATGACCTGTTTGGAGCAGCGAAACCCTAGAATCCAAAGCTCTGATACCAAATGTTATGAAACCAGCTCAGGAAAAAGATAGAAAAGATAGATAAACGCCTTAAAATTCAGCCTCTTCGAGGGGGAAACCTCCTTTACATTACATAAATGAACAATTCTTGGATGATACAAATGAAAAGACCTCCTTTCTATATATAGGAGTCTAAGGGCTCATAACATAATCAGAGCCGACATAACAATAATAATGTAAGGGCACAATAATAATAATAGTGGGCTTCTTTGGGGCACAATAGTAACAATATGGGCACTACATGGGTACATCAATATAATAAGGGGGTTGTACTAATAACAATAAGGGGTTACACTAGTAGTATAGGGGCCTAACACACCCTCACTGATCAACTCAATCCATCTGTCAGGATTTTCCATCTCCATCCTCTGTAAATAAGTGACCCGATCCTCCTCTCGGTCATTTGGCCTCACATAAGCCTCCTCATCATCATCATCATCCTCAACCACTTCTAGCCTTCTTGACAAATCCAAGATACTATCAAAAAGTGTCCCGGTGAACAATGACTACTCGGTAAGCTTTGTCTCAACCATAGACAACCGCTTGCTCATATCTTCCATCCACTTCTCATCCTCCATTTGCATCACTACCAACTTACAATTAGGCTTTGTCACTCCAATCGTTGGCACACCAATGGGTACATCCTCCCTTCCATCGTAAATGTACAGCCTCTTCAAATGTGGAACAATCATAGCACCAAATTGTTTCAAGAATTCCATTCGCAGCACAGCTTCATAGTCGTCTATCGGCACTATAGTGAAGTCGACCTTCCCTGTCCACTCACCTAGTGTTGTGTCCACCTTTTCAGCTACACCAAGAACACAATCGAGAGGAGAATTCATTGTCTTCATTTGTGCCTTCACCGGTACAAATTTCAGCCCAATCCTTCTTGTAGTATCTTCTTCGATGAAGTTGTGAGTGGCCCCACTATCCACCATAGTGAGTATATCATCACCCTCAACCTTCATCCGAACATACTCCAACTTGTTCCTCTCAGGATCCCTTCGAGAGATCACCTCTATAGCAGCAGTAGTACCAAGTATCTGCATCATCCCCAGAGAAGCTTCTTCATTCTTCGCATTAGATTGTGCAATCGCAACCACTTTCGGTCTAGAAGGACAATTCTTCACCATATGTGGTTTAGCACATATCCAACACTTCAAGGCTTTCTTCGTCTTTGACTTATCATCTGATTTCAAAGCATCATCCTTCTTCTTCTCTTTCGGCTTTTCGGACTTCTTCTTCCTATCATCAGAAGTCTCATCATAATGCTCCACCAGCCTATCCACAACAACAAAAGCTTTCTCAAGTGTTCTAATCCTTTGCCTCTTCACTTCATTGCATGCCCAAGGCTTCAATCCAATGATGAAGTTGAACACGTTGTCCCTCTCTGCCATGTCACGAAGTTCCAGAACCGCACTTACAAACCCTCACTGATATGTCTGAAGGTTCCCTGTCTGCTTTATGAACTTTATCTCCATCCTTGCTTCCCACGTTTCATCTTGAGGACTGAAATGGGTCTACAAAGCTTTCTTCATCTCATCCCATGAAGTAATGTCACTAGCACTGCCATTGGAAATCTGATCCATCCTCCTTCGCCACCACATCTTAGCATCCTTTGTCAAGAACTGAGAAGCTACCTTCAGTTTCATCTCAACATTAGATAGACCCAATCGTTCCAAGTATTGCGCGATGTCCCATAGAAAGTTGCCAAGAGTCTTCGCATTCCTTGTACCATCATAAGATTCCAGTTCTTTGACTTTCACATGAGGCACTCCTCCACCTGAGTTATGCCTCACGGCCTTCTTCAAAACTGCGATCTCATTTCTGGCTTCGTCAAGATATTTTGGCAAGTCCACAATCTCTGCCAAGCCTCGATCTCTTGCCTCTTCAATTTCCTTGACCCTTACTTCAAGTTGTGTACACAAAAGATTAGTATACTCGTGTTGAGTCTAGAGTTCATCGAGCTCTTCCTTCATCTTCGAATTGGCCTCTTGATCTTTCTCGACCAAGTCCATCTTCTTAGTCTAGAAAGCTTCTAAGTCCTACATCTATTCCAACACTTTTTCAATGAATTCCATAGTAGCATCCTTCGCACTGTGACTAGACCCAGCCTGAGATTCGGCTGCCATTTCTAACAACTTCCTTCTTCTTTGCAATCTAGTTTCGACCATCCAACAGCTTCACCAAGTTTCCTGCAACCTAAACCAACCCTTCTTCCACTTGTATGTGGAACAACTTCCTTCACCTGCAAGTAGCTGCTTCACCCAGCTTCCTGCAAGATTTCTCCAAGTCTTCAGACTAGCTCTGATAACACCTGTCACGCCACCAAGCCGGTGGTAGTCTTTCAACCGCGCGTGGCGAGGAGCGGCACCACCGAACACTTTCTTGTCACCAATAATTATGTTCATGGACTACACCTAACCACTTATCCTACTTAGTTTATGTTTCTCAACCAAGTAATTATTAATGTTCCTTTATACCAATGAACCCCCATACACATTCATTATCATCAGCAATTATAAATGAAGAACATAATTACACAGTATAAAGGGAGGGGCAACTCCCTGAACAATGAGTCTACCCAAATAATATATTATACAAGTTTACAAGTTTACAATGGCTTACAAGTATACATGGAAACCCCAAGTTTCATACTTAGCCAAATTTACATCATCATCACACCTCCGTGTGATAGCCAAGATTTCTTTGCCCAAGGCGGGCGGGCGCGCCTTCACACGAGCTGCCTTCCGCACTTCACAACCGAACCTTGTCTCGTGCACGATGGACAGGCGACCTCACCCGAGTCACCCTTCGTTCACCTTCGCATGGTGGGCAGGTGACCTCACCCGAGTGACCAAGACACCCACGTGTTTTCCTTCACACGACGGGCAGGCGCTCACCCGAGCTGCCCAAGAACCCATGCACAACCGCACAACCAGGCGCCTACGCCTTCACCCATGCACACCTTGCACAACCGGGCGCCCACACCTTCGTTCAACCGGTGGGTGCTCATCACCCTACGACGTTCACCCGATACACCTTCGTGCGTTAACCTGTGCAGCCTTGCCCAAGACTTGGGCGCATCCGACTACACTCCAACCTCCACCTTGTACCTGTGCGAACTGCGCCTTACTTCTTGATCGAAGGTTGAAGTTCGATGTCCAAATGAGCCCCTCGCTATGTTTACTTATATGGGTGGTAGGGCGAGTTAGGCTGCCCAAGCCGACTCGTCCTCCACGTTATGAACGCCCCCTACTCATCGCAAACGCCTTCAAAACACATGTGGGCCTTGCTCCAAGTGTGGGTCGGCCCGTGGGCAATCTACCATGCTCCCACGCTATAAAACCAAGTTGTTCTCCTCCTCTTGTGCGTATTATAACTTGTTGTCCACGCACTTTAAGTCTGAGCTCGAACTTTCTTCGTTCTAAGCCACTCATTCACCAACAGCCATTGCACTTCATGCCGGGAGTTCTTGCCAAGGACTGCAGGTCCTTACAAGGAATCTTCCATTCATGTTGGCTCCACCGCATATGAGATTCCAACCATGAAAATGGCCCCTGTTCCATTATAAATATGTGGTTCGCTTAATCATATGAGCATCCATCCAATCTTTCCTAAGTGCAACTATCTAACCCTACATACCACCGAGTCATACATTATTATTTGAGTGATGTAATCATCCAAACAGTAGTATCAAGGTCACCGAATGGCATGGCTCAAACTTGGCATATATATATATATATATATATATATATATATATATATATATATATATATATATATATATATATATATACTACCTTATTTAAAATCTTTTAAATCTATCGTAATAGTGTCATTTAGTGAATTAGTAACCCTAAGCTTATGACCCATTACATTGTTATCAAATCAGTGGTAGTGAACGATTATGGAATTTTCTAGGAGACATTATTGAGTCCATTGTTGACATCTAATTTCTCTTCTCCCACTCAGAGTAGTGGATATGGAGGCATATCATAATGGTGAGCATGGTGGTGGTGGAATCCTATCCACCCGAATATTGAGAATGTTATTTCCACAAGATATACACAGTTGCTTACCAAACACTAGGAAACCATGGTAGCTCTTCATACAGCCCGAGCTACGAAAATAAATGTCATATTAATTAATTTAAACTAGCACCTACAACAATATGGCTAAGACAGGCTATAATAGGCTATATTCTTAAATGAAAGAGAGACTAAAATTTCATATGTCGTTTGTGGCAATCAACTATTGGTCTTCCTATAAAGGATATCAAAACATTTCATGAACAAAAATTCAAATTATAGGACGTCCATTTAATAATCAAATACAAATTTTTGTGAAAACATGCACAATACAATTTTATCATTTACCAAACTTATAATTTTGGTTGCATTTTGAACAGAGGAGGCATTATTTGTACACTATTGAATAGCTATAAACATATACAGGTCCATAATCAAATACTATAAGCATCTTTGCCATATATCCATTAAGCATTTTAAGTGTGCCAACATATTTTGGATAGATACACTAAACATTATTTAGTATTCAAAAAATCAAATGAGAAGGGAACATGTTACTTATTTGAATGATTAAATGAGTAAATGAAGGAGGGGATACAAATCTCTTACAATTGAACACCCTTGAGCCACATCCAAAGTGTGCATGTAGTTTTAATGGTAGATAGCAAGTACTCAATAATCAACACTCAAGCTAGTGTCTTGAATTCAAAATCTATATTCCTAGCAGAGGTGGAGCAATAGCACTCTAATCAATGGGCTTATGCTTGGGAACTAACATCAAAATAACTAAATATTATGAGAGAGCTATGAGTGATGGAACTATAAGAGTAAGAGGGAATGTGAATCCATAACAATATTTGAAGCGTTATTGAAGTAATTCCAATGATCTCAAGAGGAATTAGTATGATCAAAATGTTGTTGATTGAACGAAAGTGAGAAAGGATCAATGTAATGCCCTAGGTATCTCCCCTTTAATTAGTATGATCAAAATGTTGTTGATTGAATGAAAGTGAGCAAGGATCAATGTAATGCCCTAGGTATCTCCCCTTTGCTTATATATAACTCAAGGGAACCACCCTTCTTATCTATTGGTTTCGTCTATTAATTTTTTCAAGTGCAATAGGCACAAACACTAATTTGGGAGAACTAATAATTACTTCAAATGATTTAGATATTATTTTAGCTCTTCAAATTTATTTATAAGCAATTACACTTTAGAAATTCAACCACAAAAGTTGTAGGACAGTAGAGATCACAACTCACAAAGATAACACAAGATTTACCATGGGAAAACCCACTTGGGGGAAAAACCTCGCAACCTTTTCCTTAGATAATTTTTCAGTTCAATAAGAGATGCACCTAATTCTTCTAGTCAAATATAAGGCCAAATTGATCAGCAATACAACTCAATTCACACCTAGTCAAATTGCCCTCTTGTCAAGCCGACCAATCTATCCAACAAAATCAGCTATGCCTTATCTGCCTAGGCTGAAATTTGGCCTTCTTCTATGCATAGAATTTACCTAGAAAATCAGCTTTCTATGTCTTGTTCAAAAACTCATCTTGCTACCGAGAGATGCATCTTCTTTAGAAACTCAACTTTCTACCCAAAGATGTGTGTGCTTTAGAAACTTAGATTTTTTCTTTTTGTCTTCTTCACTTAGATGAACAGAAGATATCTTCGCTTGGGATATCCAACTTTATGCATTATGGAGACGAGGAGTGGAAAATATATAGTGTTCTAGATGGTAATGTGGGTGCTACTTCAACTAGGTCCAACTTGACTTGAAGGAGGGCTGACTTGATAACTTTGGAGCAAAAAATTCAAAATTCAAAATTTTCTTTTTTGAAATCGACATGAAGAACATGTCTTATATTAATCATAACATATATTTCAAGTGATAAAATTATTAATTATGAAGACTAACCATAGCTACAAAATTCAACACTCAATCTTAGTTAGGGAGCTACTCATAATGACTTCTTTGGATGTTTTGATTTTGAAAATTTCTTTAAGGAAATGTTGAATGAGCTAGTTGTGTTGATGTGTAAATCCACTACATGTGGAAAGCATTGTGCAACAACATCATGCTCAACAAGTTTTCAGGATTGGAGAAATTCACAAATTATCCAAGTGGTCACTTGGAACATGGACAACACGTGTGACCTATGGTGAATCCATAGGATATGACCATTCATGCATGTTGATTGAATGGGAAATATCCTACCTGATGCTAAAGGAATTTACTTTCCCACCTGGGGAGCACTCCAAGACTTGATGCTTGCTAGGCCATTCTTCCCTAACCACATTAAATGACCCTTGGTTAATAACCTTGACATGGTCAATACCCTTGACCCTAGGGAGAATGTTTGCCCCTTGATCCTACAACATCGACACTCCTTATAACTGAAGGAATCATTCTCAACTGATCTAAGCTTTTCCATGAAGTATACAAACTTCACCATAGGACAAAGGTTTTGTGAGAATGTCAAAATCCGGCTCATTTGTAGAAATATATTAGAGGATAATTTCTCCCTTTTTGTTCCATGTCTCAATACTATGAGCTCTATGTGATTCAACATATCATAAATATCATCTCCTACACCTAATTAAATAATCCTACAAGTAGATTTTGAAGCCACACTACTTTGAAACTCATCAAAATAGTTGTAGTATACTTGGTCTCTACAGTCTTTAGTGCGACAGATGTCTGCTTCTTGCCCAGGTAAAAATGCAAAAAGAACCATTATCCTAATGTGTTCTTCATGTCTTTAACACTCTCTGCTTATTCTAAATATGTATATCCTTGCAGTTGTATTTCTTAATTCACATTCAACTGTATAATGTTAGTACCTCAACAAATGCCATGGCTGCTTTTTTGGTCACCCTCACTGGGTGCTCTCTATGAAACAATTCCTATGATGGAAATATTGGTCACTCCCTCTACCACTTACCTTCTTCATATTAGTTACCATGGATGTGGTCATTGAATGGTTGTCCATCATCACAAATCTCTGAAGGATCATGATAATATAATTACACCTCTTTTGTACACATCTAGTTCTAAGAAGTAATGTATCCAACTAAGATCCTTCATTTTCAACTTAGAGGTCAAATCCATCAGACTTTGAAGCAGGTCTTGACTGCTTCCCCTATCACAAAGGAAAATCTTCCTACCATTTTTACTCCCATGATTCCTTTTGTTCCCATCAGAAACAAGTCATATAATAACAAGGTCAACCTTGATCCATTAATCCAAGAGTAACAAATGTAGTGAAAAGCCTTCTTCTATATGCAAACATGAGACTCCTCATCAAAGTACTGAGATAGTTCTATGTACACTTCTTCTTTCTCAATTACTGCACTGAGGAAATCAGTCTCCATATCCACCTAATGTAGTTTCCAACCCATAATTGTAATAATAAATATAATAGAATTGTACCTAACAATTGGAGCAAACATTTCCTCATCATCCTCTCCCTCTTTCTAGGAGAGCCATCTTGAATCTTGCTTTGTACTTCTCCATTCTACTATATTCTACATGGTTGATCTTATAGATCCATTTTGAAGTAATAATTGAATTTCCATGGATCTTGGCATAATGAAATCCTTCAAACTTGTTGGTTTTCTAACTCTCTCTAGGAGCCCTTCCGGTTATGATAGTACAAATTCTCCCTTTAGAGCACAAATCACTAGTCTTAGGAGAATCCTCTTGCCACAAAATTTTCTTCATTCTTCCCAATGTTTTCAACTCCCAAAGTCTTCACATCCTTTACAATGTACCTGCAACCCTCATTAAAAGGTCATGGAAGAAATGATTATGACCCATCAAAAGAAACAAAGAAAATATGCTAACTAATACTAAAGTAATAATATTAAGGAAGAGAGAGATATAAAATACTTATTTTTTGAGGATTGTAGATAATTGTCAACTCCCTCTTTCTCTTGGCCTATATACAAAACCATCAACTCCCTCTTGCTCCTAGTCTACTTGTGGAATTGCCAAAAATCTATTTGTAATTTTTTCAACCTAGTAAAACATGTTGTTATCATTAGCTTCTAATGATTTTGTGGTGTCATTCTTGGATTTCTTGTAATGTTCGTGCTACTCATCATCATTTCCCTTCCTCTTCTTATCATTCTTCGCTTTAGTTCATTTAATTTTATAATGACCAAACTTTTGGCAACGAAAACATTGAATATCCTTATTTTCTTGAGTAGCTAAACTTCTACGCGCATTCTTTTGAAACTTTCTGAAATTTCTCCTCCCTCTCTCATTTTTTAGAGTGGGTTGTAAATGCTTGAGATTTATCATCTTAAGGTCTCTGAGTCTTCACCTATGAGACAAGTATAGATTCCTCTTGAGTACTTGGGGCCCATAGATCCAGAAAACTTGGAATCTTTTCTCTGCCACAATTACTACATGGAGACGAGTCCCACGAGTCAAGAGAACCATTAAGTGTTGTAGTGACAAGTTCTTTATCAGAACTAATTTCAATAATTGCTTGACATTGATATCTTAGAGGAGAGATCCTCATGAAATATGAGGGCATGATAACATCTCTTGTCATTGTTTAACATCACAAAGATCAGTGTTTAAACTTATTGCTTCACCAAAGTTGTTTATGGTATATAATCCAACCAGGGCATTGTACATCTTCATTATGAGACATATGAAATCAAATAATCTCTAATAGACTCCACAAAAATACTCATGGTTGTGATCTCATCCTTATTTTGTTTTTCCTTTCCTTCATATGACAAAATGCTTACATGTCAAATACATACACCCGTGCAAGAAAAGTGTTTAACATAATGTATATTACTGATCATTCTATTCGAATGGAATTAGACAAAGAATGTTATGATCACACTATCGATTTTCAAATCATGGTCAAATCCATTATAAGGAAAGCCTTAATATTATGAGTTCACTACTCTATTGATATGGTAGATATTAAAGACAAATTGTAATTTATTCATGGGATTCCAGTGGCTAGTTAGCAATTTATTTTTGGAGATAAACAACTTGATGGTAATTGTTTTTTGTTTGATTACATGATTGTCATATATTTAGTTCTCACTTTGGTTCATCACTGACATGGTGGTGTCGTTGGTAATGGTAGATTCTCTTAATCAAATGCTTTGTGTTTAAGGAATAGAGAATTAGAACAAATCCTCTAAGTCAACTACTTTGTACCTAGTTGTGTTTATTATGGATGGAGAAATTTGAAGAAGTGTCCACGTTTGAGGCAACAAAGTTGAATGTTATAGACTTTATTTCATTTTACCAATCCTCTTCATTAATTTATAGATTCGATGGTATATGGATTTTTATTCCAGATTTGCATCAATGAGGTTTTTTTTAGCATGAATACAAGACTTTATGGTGTATCTATGCTCCATGGGTTTTTTAATTGTTTGACTTTGAAATATTGTTTATCGTCAAAGAATTTTGGAGGAGGAACCCTACTTTTGGGGCGTATCATATATTTTTGTTTCCCTCAACTTCTTGTTTTCATCATTCCATTAAATCTATAAAAGAAAATATTAATTTGGGTTTAGCTCCCATATCCACCCCTTCATCGTTAAAATTTATTAGTTCTCGAAAGAATTGACAACAATTTCGACCAATTACATCAAATAAAATCTAATGCCAATTAAATTGGATATTTTTTCATATGCAAGAATTTCTATTAAAATTGATATCAATCAAGGTTTACTAAACACAACATTCTTACCATGGGTAAATTTGGATGGTTTTATTTTTTGGATTATGAGAATATAACTTTTTAGTGTTGGATTTGCCAACAATATCTACATCTCTAGCATTTTTATTCACATGCACATAATTAAAAAAGGAAAAGAAAATCATGAACCTCTAGCAAAAATTTGACCAGCATCTAAATATTGTATACAAAGAAGAAAGTAAAGTAAGACTCTATTAATTGCAAATTTACTATTCTACATAACAAGAATTTTTTTTATCCAAAAATGGTCTCTAATAATAGGGAAAAAGGTGACATGTCACATGAATGTCGAGAGCTTACAGTTGGTGCGTGTACATGAAGCATTCCCAAGGGGATTGAAGAGACTTCATAAGTTTGATCCTCTAATTTTGATTAGAGATTAACTCAGTCTCTCAAGATTAACCTCCTCGCAACTTTTGAATTAGTGTTAATCATTGTAAACTTATTTAGTAGGAAATGTTATAATAAAAGGGGAATGTAGTATATTGAATATTTTTTTGGTAAAAGAATCATTCTACATTAGTTATGTAATGTTATTTTTATAAAAATATAATTAAAAGGTCTAATTTTAAGGCATAAATTTTGATTTACTTAGTCTTAGTTTTCCAGTACCATTTTCAAAAATAAATAAATAAATTACGATTTATTATGTTGATAAGTTTTTCTCAAAATTTTAATTTAATTGTCAATAATTATTAAGTAAATAGTATAAAATTAATTCTATAAAATATTTTAAAATATTATTTTTTTTATTATTTTAAATAAATTAATTAATTAAAATAATAATATATAAACTTTTAGCATTCCATATTAATAAATCATAATATTGTAACACAATTTATTGATAAATAAATATACATATAGTTGGAAATTTTATTGTATATTTTTTCAATTAACTTTCTTCTAGTGTGCAATCTCCTCTGCGGCTGAGTCTCCGGCACCGGGCACTACCTGACCTGAATGAGATCCCGGAGAACTCTGGGCTTCCAAAATTTTAAACGACTCTTTTCCTTTCTCTTAAGAATCAAATGAAAAAATTGCTTCCTCCAAATTGCACGTTATTGGTAAATCGCAAACCGAAAACAAAATCTAGAATCGGCTTTAAGCTCAGATGGACCGTCTTCAAAGAACCTCATTCTTCTTCCGCTTCCTACTTCCACCTAAGCGGTCAGCGGTTGTTGTTCACGAGAAGGAGATTTTCTTATTGTCGTTCATATCACTATCTTGGAAAAGTCTTTCTATTACAAGTTCCAGACGTGATCAGGTGTTTGTTGGAACGTTGTGCAGTTTTTTGGCGTTAACAGGCTAAGCTTAAGCCTAAGCCGACTTCAGCTGGCCTATTAGATGGAAAAACCATTTCAAATCATTCTATTATCTTAATAAGAAATTTTGAGTTATATTTTAATATTTATATATATATATATATATATATATATATATAACAATAAAATTAAGAATACGGTTTATTTTAGAAATTAATTAATAATATTTTTTTTTTTTATAAGGTAAATATTGATGTAAAATTTAATTTATTTTGTTTAATAAAAAATAAAGATTTTTTTGGAATCTTAAAATATCAAATCTCATTATATAAACATGGTTAAGAATATGTCCTTGCTTGTAAAAAGTGATAGACACTTTGGTAGACTTTAGCTATTAAATCTACACAAACCCTCATGCAAGTAGGTTACTCAGACACAAATGCCTTTGGATGTAGAAAGAGAAACTCTACTAAATGACACACAAATCACAAACTGCATTTGAATTTGAGAAGAATTCAAATGAATGTGCATATCATTGTAAGCTAAAATAAAGAATGTAAATATCTAATTTAAAAACAAAACAATGATAATGAAGCAAGAGCATACTAGAATCACTTACTTGGATAAAAAAGCTAAGGGATAGATCAATATTTTCGGGTTGTGACATTCATGAGCTTATTTGAAATCTTAAGCATTATGAGAGGAGACCAAGCATTGATTCAATTCATAAATTATTATAACAAATGAGTTCGGCATTCAACTTCAAACTTTTTAAAAGAAAAGACCAAAGAAAAAACTTAAACTTGCACTTATTTGTGAGTTGAGGAGTTGGTGGTTTGAATTATGGGCATTGTTGAATTGAGCCAAAATAGGACATGCTTTAAAATCATGTTAATGTCTAACTGATATGTATGCATAAATAATTCAATCAAGAACCACATGTGCAAAGAGTTTGAGGGAAAAGGGGATATGAATTGAAAAATAGGATTGATTGAAAAAACAAGGCATATTCTTACTATCTTTTAGATAGGGAGGGAATGTTGAGGGATTGTTGTGGCCATTGAGCCTAATCTTAGAATGAGACCAAGGGTTTTCATGGAGAGGTTTGCTTTTGAATTTTTTTCCAAATCACAATTGAACTTTACAATTTTGTGAAAGAGAGGATTTACTTTGAAGAGAAACAATTCGAGGATTGAATTAAGGCTTTGAATACAATCTAAGAAGTGAACAAGGAGATAGTGGAAAAGAACGTTATCTTGAAAATTAATGGTGATTAAATGAACATCATCCCTTCTCGCTATATTTTTGAGAGGGATCCCTTCATTAGGAAAATTGGACTAATCAATGAGTCAAATGAAGCGGCAAAAGCTTTGATGAAGGGCATGCCTAAATAAAAGCTAAAATCAAGATAGAAAAATAAAAAATAATCAAATATAAATAAATTCTTATATAGTTAGATGATGACAAGAGTGTCTGGTTTAGAAAGTGTCATTGATATCAAAATTGGGACAAACCTCAACAAAAGGAGGTGAAGAGAGAACCCATTTTGGAAAATGAATTAGGGAAGGTAAGATAAGAATAATAGGATCTCAAATTCAAAAAGATATGATTATCTTAATAATGAAGGGAAGGGACTTGATTGGAGAATTCAACATGATATTTGAAATGAAGAATGTATAATGCATATAAAATAAAAGGGAGGTGTAATTTGAGTGTTAGGGCCATGTAACTCTTGAATTGATTAATTGTTTCATTAGATCTCAATCAAATTTATACAACTCATCTGATTTATATATTTCAGAGTTGAACCATTTTTATATTCTTTAAGAGTTATAATCTTATTACTTACATGGATAAAAACCCTGAAGGATTATGTCAACATTTCCTCGAGTAAG
Organism: Pinus taeda; assembly: GCA_000404065.3. Lineage (NCBI taxonomy): Eukaryota > Viridiplantae > Streptophyta > Pinopsida > Pinales > Pinaceae > Pinus > Pinus taeda. The sequence goes on from APFE031462793.1 coordinate 72,736, forward strand.
CTAAAGTATGTTTGTGAGCCTAAACATCATTATGAAATCTTCAAACTTTTCTCTTGCAAGTTCTTTGTTGAATATGTTTGCAACTTATTCGTTATTGGAACAATGTCTTAAATAAATAGTCTTAGCCTATACATCATATTGATTCAAATGATACTTTTTTTAATGTGTTTGGTTCAATCATGGAATCCGTGATACTTGGCCAACTTGATTCTAGAAGTATTGTCTACTAGAAGAGGAGTAGAGTTCATTTTATTTTCTTGAAAATATCTGAGTATTTGCCTCGGAAATATAATCTCCTTTGTCGCTTCTATAGTTACTACATATTTTGTCGATATCATGGAATTTATTGGAATTGACTATTTGCATCACATCTAGGAGACAACCGCTAAAGCATGAATCACAAGATAACATGAAGTTGGAAGTCCATTTTCTTTGTTGCTACCAAACTCTGAATTAGAATATCCAATCAAATTGAGTTCATACCCCCATGAATATTTGAGCCCAATGTCTTGAGTACCTTTCAAGTACTTTATAACTCTTTTTTCATTACACCAATATCCTTGAAATGGAATTTGCATAAATATAAAAAGAATTCCAACAAAAAACGAACTATTTGGTTTCGTAGTAGTGAGGTAAATAAGACTTCCAAAAAGTTCCCTGTAATTTGTTTAATCCTAAAATTAATTCCCTTGTTTTGATGTGAGCTTCAATTTCTATTAAATCAACTAGAAAGAGGGTTGCATTCAATTATGCCAACCCCTTTCAACAATTTTCCAATGTACTTGTTTTGGGAGAGGATATACTTTGGATGTTGAATCACTTTAATTCCCAAGTAATAATGGAGTCACAAATTTGTCATCTCAAATCCATTCTTCAAATATTTCTTTATGTACATAATGATGCTTTCATTACTCCCTATTATCAACCAATCATCCACATATACCACAATATATACAACAGTTATTCCAAATTTCTTCACAAAAGGAGTGGCATCATCACGATTAAAGCATTTGAAATTCAATTTCGGAAGATGCTTGGTTAAATTTTCACCAAACTCGCAGTGCCTGTTTTAGGCCATATAAGAATTGGATGAGTTTACATACTTTATGTTCTTTTCCCTTTACAAAAAAACCTTCTAGTTGAGCCATGAAGACATTCTCTTTCAAGTCTCCATTCAAGAAAGTAGTTTTCATATCCATTTATTGAAATTTCCATCCATTTTGAGTTACCAAGGAAATGTGAGTCTAGATGGTGTCCCATTATGCTATGGGGGAAAAGTTTCTTTATAATCAACACCTTCACTATGTGATTTTTTTTTATTTTTTTTTTGCATGAGCCTTTCTTTATGCTTACCAAGTGAGTCATCTATTTTTACTTGTTCTTATAAATCCATTTGAAGCCAATTGGTTTGGTTTTGAATGGAGGGTCCACCAAATTCCATGTTCCATTATTGATGAGAGCATCATACTCCTACATTACTTCTTTCCATTCATCATGAGAAGTAGCTTCTTTAGAAGAATTTGGTTCAAAATTAGGAGATAAAATCATTTCACAATCACATGAAACATCCATATCATCCCCATCAAGTAAATCATCTATATATATATATATATATATATCACCTCCAACTTGTTTGGTGGAACCTACAGTTCCTATATTTTAGTTCTTATGAGATGAACGCTTTCAAGTGTTTCAATAACCATTGTGGGTTTCCTTTATAATATGGTCGAAGTTGATCCACTAGTTGTGATGGGGCTTCATTAAGGCTTAAGATTCTAAACCTCTTAGTAACTTCACTAAAAAAAAATTCCTTCTAAGAAATGACCAAAAACTTTATGAGGGGGAGATTGTTCTTGAGGAGGAGATTATATAGATTGATTCAAGATAGGGATACCCCCATGTGGAATCTCATTATCAAATTCATGATATTTCTTTGCATGGTTTAATTTATCCAACCGATCTAGATGTGATCTAGATATATGAAGGAATGGAATGAAATACATATTGAAACCAAAAACAATGAGGTACAAAAAAACATAACTTTAATTAAGAAATAACAATTGTTAAAAACTATTTACATGTAGGAAACAAACAAACTAGCTCAGGTGATGGTAGCTTATCTCTGAGAAGATATGTGATGGATACATTCCTTATGAAATGAGTTGCAATGAGGCTATGAGGCATTTTTATCATGAATAAACAATGAGAAACCCTAAATTTCCAAAAACCTAACCACAGAAGATGAAGCACCAAAAGTTTATGGGCCCAGCTGGGATTAGTTGGAACGTCAATTTCATGGGGCCATAACTTTGGCATCTAATATTCATATGGCATGTACAATAAATCATTAGAGATATCTATTTGAGGAAAACAAATTTCAATTGCAAAATCTTATCACAAGCTTTGAGTTCGCTTTCTTTTTGAAAAATGTTGTTTAGGGCCTCAAAATGGCTCTGAAAGTTCAAAAACTGCTAAAATTAGAATGTATGCTGGAAAATAGGAAATTGAAAGGAAGCAGTGTTGGGTTCCATGTGCAATAGGAAGGTGGCCACCAATATCCACTTAGATCAGTCCTCCCTCCTTAGGAATTAGTGGTCCTCATTATGGTGAGTGCCTCCACGAGATACATAAACATTTGTTGAACTTCGTCCCTAGTGAGCCATATTCCTTGCTGCAGGAGCTGGCTAGATTTCTAAACCTAATACATTGAATCCCTTATTGGAGAGTGTTATTAATTTTTGTTTCCATGATTCAATCAGTCGTGGCCTATTAAATGTAATCTGGGTTGAGCTCTATCATTTTCAGCATCTCAACAACGTTTGATGTGTCCAAAAATGGTGGAAAGTATGGACAAAGGTGGTCGACATTGAATACTGGGTGTAGGCCTTGAATGGGGTAAAAATTAGCTTGAAATAATTGTCACCCACAACCTTGGTGAGGTGTAAGGCCAATATCGGAGTGGTCAAATCTTCCAATGGGCTCTAGTAAGATGTTTCTTCTGCAAATGAAACCAAACTTTGTTGCCCACTTGAAACTTATGTGGCACCTAATGCTAATCATGACGTTGTTTGTACTTTGCGTTGTCTTTATCTAAGATATCATGAACTTATTAGTCGATGTGTTAGATGCCTTCAATAAACGTAGTGGCTTTATCAACTTTGGACTGAACATGTGTAAATTATGCCTGTGTAGTCGCAAGAGGCATTGCAACATGAATGGGATAGAATGGTTGAAATCTCAGGCCCACTTGAAAGAGGCTATGGCCAATCGAGCTATGGAGATCTCTTTTATAAATGCGTTGCACGTACGAGAGACTCTCATGCCATGTTTGTGGATTGTTGGATTTGTACATGCATAGTATGTGCACCATCATCCTATTCACAACCTTTGTCTCGCCATCAGTATGAGGATGGAATGAAATTGACTTATTGACCTGATTGTCCAATAATGACCAGAGGCTCGACCAAAATACACTCAGGAACTTGCTATCTCGATCTAATATAATGGTCTATGGAATCTTAAAATGTACCCACACTCATTCGAGGAAGCTTTTGGTAGTGTATTTTGTTGTGATACTCTTATTGCAAGTCATTAATATATCCATCTTAGAAAATATATCAACAACCAAAAATACACAATCATTACCATGCTTGGTAGAAGAAATAAGATACATCTATTCCATGGAGATGGATTCTCAACACTGGTCAGGAATAGGAAGAGGAGTTTATAGGCCTTTCTTCTCAATGGTCAGCTTGACAATGACTCATAAAATATGGGATTTGATATATTTTCCAGCATCTTGTTGAATTTTTCGCCAATTAAAATGCTTCTGCAGTACTACACAGGTTTTCTCCAAACTAAAATGCCCCATGATCCAACTATAGTGCACCTCCCAAATTAGTTTTGCATGCTCGCTTGAGGGAACACAAATACTTGCTTGCAATCCATTAGCATCTGATATGTAGTGGCAAATTTCGGATCATTTCTCTATATCTACATCCATCTATATATCTCATGTCCACAAGAGTTGAGAGCCCTAACTAGTGTGAAAATCAGGGTCCGACTCAAGAAATCTACTACATTATTAGTGCTTCCCTTCTTGTAGTTAATGTTTAAATGGAATTTTTGCAAATATATGGACCATTTCCAATTACGATCATTCTAAAATTTCCCTTGTGTCTGCATAAACTTAATAGGCTAGTGATATGTGTGGATGATTGTCTCCTCCCCAGAATGTAATATTTCCATTTTTGGTAAGCGTGTACCATGGAGTACATTTCTTTATTGCAGGTGGGGTATTTTTGAATAGCAATAGGTAGTGTATCATTATGATAGGCCACCAGATGCCCTTGTTGGCTCACAAATTTCACCAATAACATAGACGAAGGCATATGCCTTAATTTGAAATAGTTGTTGTAGGTCTCACAATGTGAGCATTAGCATATATCAAAGGTCATGCATCAACTCAACAAATTCCTTTTTTTGTTCCTTAGACCAAAAAAAAAAAAAATCACTTTGTCTTTAGTAACTTGACTCAAAGGCCAAGCAATATGAGAGAATCCCAAGATAAGCCTTCGATAGAAATTCGTAAGATCCAAAAATGTAAGAAGCTCTGTGAGATTTGTCGAGGCTGGCCAATCCTGAATGACTTGGATCTTAGCCGTATCCACATGCATGCCTTGTTCATCCATTATGTAGCCCAAATGTTGGACCTTTTTCATGCCAAATGAGCATTCACTACAAGGAAAATACCTTCTAGTGGAGGTTATAATGAAGTTTTTTAGTGTTATAAAATTGAAAAGAATTATCAAGTATACATCTGCGAAAACATATGTTTTCAATAGCAGATGTTTAGTGGAGATTATAATGGAACTTCATCATACTTGAAAAAATATGGCCAGCCAGAGGTTTTAGCGGATGTTTTTTTTAGCAGTGTGTTTCATGGAACAGGTAGTGTTGGTGTAATACATATATAAAAGCACTAGAGCGACATAAATGACTAAAAGCACCAGGGCATTAAATACAATGAACACTGTTTTTTGAAATGTATAATGCTCTGGTGTGAATATATCTAAAATGCCTCAAGGCAGACAAAAAAATATTGTAGACCTGGTGCTTTTATTTAATTTTGCAGTGCCAATGCATACGATTTGTATAAATGCACCATTGCGCTAAGGATATAAAATAGTTGGTGTTGTTAATTTTAATAATGCAATAGGGCTAGAAATAATATTTTGTAGTACAGGGGAGTTAGTTCTATGAAAGCGCTAGTGCTTTAAGAATTACAATGCATTGGGCATTAATTGTAAACAATACTAAAGATTGAAGAATTAAATGCCTTGGTGTTCTCGTTTTTAGAAAAGGAATTGATCATGAAAAAGAGATGTTGTAACGATGTTTTTATATAACATAATGCATTCGTGCATGTTTATGTTATGGATGCATCAATTTTTTGGATGAGAATTTCTTTTTTTGAAATGTCGACCCGTGACAGTGCATCTATTATAATTTTTTAAATCTATTATTTATTGAAAATTCATCATATATCTTATAAAACTATTCATATAAATTAAAATATGACTTCGGATTTGTATATGATGTTTGGATTATTTTTTTATATTATTATAGTTCATATCTCTTCATTATCATATCTAATCATCCATATATTTAATTAGTGGTGTAACATTTCACAACGACATTGGATAACACAATAAAAAAAATTATATTATATTATATTATATATCAATAAGAGGCTCCTTGTCATTCAATATGGTATTATTATTGGTAACCCTTTATCTTTCAATTGGGACACTATGGCCATTACATTAAGCAAAAATTATGATTTTCACAGACAATTGTTTCAAAAAATTCAACATGTTGAATTGATATCCAAATAAACCATCATTTTTCGCTAGAGCTATGGTCAGTGCTTGAGTTGCTTCCATGATTTGGGTTATTTAGAGGAATTCTTTGTTGATTTCATCAATTTATTTTTTCTTCTTGATCGTTTTCCATCTACAAACATAAAAATAAAGTGTGATGAGTGTATCTACATCGCTGATAATAATGAAAATTGAAATAAATAATATACATCCATGTAAATCGAAGAGCAATGTACCATAGCAATAAGCGACTCATAAATTGTTCACATGGTTCCAAAGCTAGGTCTCATACTTTGTTTCCTACATGTTTGAAACCCCATTATAAATCATAGATTTAATATAAAGGATTTTTTTGTTCAATTAATTATAAACTCAGAGAAGTAAAATAACATAGATACTTACAAATTCTATAATTAATTGTTGATATGCCAACATATAGTTACAACCCATATTTAACCCAATGCCAATCAATTCTTTTGATTGCTATTCTTTGTATGTTAGCACTTATTTCAAGACATTCAAGGATGGTTGTTGTAAAACAACTTAAAATATACAAAAATGAAGCCTTGGGTTGTTATAAGGAAATATTAACAAGTACTCAAGAATTTTGATATCAACCATTTTCTTCCTTCTCGTCCTATTTTGTGAGTTGAATGAGCTCCATTTTGTTTTGATTTTTTGTTTTTTGTTTGTTTTGTTTGTTTTTTTCTCTGCAAGAAATTACTTGAAAATTAATATTTAATGCTAAATTATTTTTGTATATGTACAAATTAAATCATGATTACATACATTTGAAGCACACTGTTGTTGAGATGGCTCCTCCTGTGATGCAATTATGTCCATTTCATTGACCATCTCCTTGTACACTTTTTTGGACATTCCTACTAACATGTTTCACATATCGGCTCGTTGATCCTTTGGGGATTTCATAACATTCTTGAAAAAATGTAATAAACTATTTTTATATTGATATATGAGAACCAAATATAACAAAATTGATATTAATAAATGAATGGTTTGTAGTAATATATACATATAATTGTAGAAAATCATTTTAATTAGGAATATTAGCTTTTGAATGATTCTTTGTTGTTGTTGTATGTTTTTGCTATTGCAAGTTTGACACGTTTCATTGACCATTTATCTAGAAACACTTCCTATAGTTTATATATAATTCAGTTCTTGGAATAATTAGATTAATTTTTTTATTGTAAGTGGAAACTATGTCTATATGTTCATTCCACTATATCCCTCATAGTTTTGTAAAAAAATTATCACTCTCATTCACATCCAAGGCCACCCTAGATGAGCTAAGGACCAATTCATCGCCATTTACATGTTCTATAATTTTTTTTTCTTAGAACGACATTTATATTTTCCTTCGTTGTTGCTCCCTGTAGAACATTAAACATATATGAATTAATAAATTGTTTGAAACATGTTATCTAAGATTATTATGTTTATTATTAATGAAAAAATATCATATTATATAGTATTTTTCATTCACTTGATTCATCCTTTTGCAATGTTTCTATTAGGCTTTTACATTCTTCTTCACTTAAATTAGAAATGATCTTATCGACCTTCTTCATTTTGTGGCTCTGCATAGCACGCACTAACCTATACGTATTAATTAAACTTACATGCAGTTCAAACATATTAATTTCGTAAATAATTTACAAAGAACTTGTCTTCACTTATTTTTTTAATGTGTTATCGTTGTGTGAGTCAATATTCTTGTTACTTGACACCTTCTCTCCCATTTTTTATCAATATAAAACTTGTACCATCCAAAACAAAATCCATTAAATATATCTTATACATAAATCAAACAATTTTCAACAAAAAAGAGCTCTGGTAACCGGTGCATTTATATGAATCAACGCACCAGTGTGTTAAGCCATTAAATGGATGCGGATTTTAATTGTTCAGCACCATGAGTGAAAATTAAATTTTTAAAAGAATTTTAGATTATGACGATAATATTTGTAATGATGAAAACACCATAATAACTTAACAATGCTATTTGGTAGAGGCGCGTCGATGCGTTATATTACACTTGGAGCAACCATAAACAAATTGGACAAATTTGACTGGATTATAATACATCGATGCATTGTATTACATAGGGTGCACATGTGTGTTATATTACATTAGCGCACCATGAAACATATGCCATTTAAAAAAAAAACAAACAAGGCCGACAAGGTTTGGATCTAATTCAATAAGTGATCCCCCTATTTTACATGTCAAACAACCTATATATAGTAAGTAGACAAGGCCAATAAATATAAAATTCTTAATATGAAAAACTTAATTAGGAATTTTGCAGTCACATAAAAAAGAAGAAGAAAGGGTTAAAGGTAAGTATTGAATTTTTTTATTTTTATTTTTCTGAAATTTAATTAAATCTATACAAGAATAGAGAACGCAAAAAAAAATTAATAGTAAAATCAATAGTAAATTTTTTATTATACGAGGTTTTTAATTTTATTTTTTTTTATTTTTTTGTTGTTGTTGTGAATTATGAGTAAATCCAATATAAATTGTTAAAAATTATAACAGTAATCTCAACATTAAAATTTATATTTTTTGTTATGCACGGTTTGGAATGAATCACTATATCTTTCAAATTATGATCTTCTTGCGGTTCCAAAATATTTTTCTAGTCCACAGTGCTTTCAATATATATCTCTTGCAAATGATCTCTCTTTTAATTAAGCCCTAATGAAAATTGTAAATGTTCTTATTTGTAAAATCAACAATAAAATTTAAATTTTCTACTATGCACGATTTTTAGTGAATCACCATACATTTCAAATTCTAATCTTTTGAATAGTTTTGTTGCTCTAAAGTATTCTGTTGCTGCAATGCTCCTGGTGTGACTCTCTTGCAAATCACTCTCTTGAAATTTAGGGAAAATTAATGAAATAGTGAATAACATTTTACTATTTAAAACGCTTTATGAAATTAGATTTCAAAAAATCAATTTATGCTCATTTTTCAATTTAAAAGAAAAAAAGAAAAAAAAACTTGCACTTTTTTTTTTCCACTCTTGGAACATCGGTGTGTTCAATAAAAAAGGGCACATGTGCTTTACAAGTAAAGAATACTAAATTTTCCAAGGCACCAAAGTTTTTTCAACGTACCGATATGATAGAATATATATATATTTTTTTTGAAATACTAAAATGGTGCGGTTGATATTTGAATGCAATAGTGAGGTTTGTATTTAAATGCAATGGTGTTCTAATTGTTATTAGAGCACCGAGATGGTAGAATTTGGTTTTATTTTTGGAAAAACTAGAAATAGGTGCATATTGGTGCTATTTTTATCTAAATGCATTTGTGCGGTTTTCTACAAGAGCATTGATATGATATCATATTTTATATTTTTGGAATGTCGGAAACCGCTGAGGGTATATTTTAACTCCTCAGTGTTGTAATGATTTAAATGCATCACTGCACTTCATCCTGATAAACACACCAAAAAGATTTAAAAGCTATCTAAAATTTCATTTTCACATAAAATGATGAGTTAACCTCAAATTATATTTTAGGATGCATCCACATGAATTACAGTAGTTCATAGTATACATTTTCCACTTAAAGTCACCTTATCCTTGAAAAATGGTTTGAAAAAAATATTGAAATTCAGATTGTGGTTATATGATTATCAAAATTAATTTTAGATATGCACACAAAACTTTATTTCTGATTTTGCTCAAATGCAAGGACAAAATATCAATAATATCAAATGGCCAATTCTTCAAATTCCAACTCATTCAATATTGCTTATCAAAGTTCTTCATGGAGTTCTCCCTTTCCATCCCTAGTAAGTTTAGATTTAATTTATATTTCGATTATCTAATTGGTTTTTTTTAGTCCACGTTAATTTGAATAAAAAAGTATTAAAATTTGCAGGGTCCCAATTCATAATCGAGTTCAGGTGCAGAAAATATCCATATGTTTCAAAAAAAATTGAAACCCTTATCAGGACCAGCATATCGCAAGTAGTTGGTAGATGAAAATGGACAATCTTTTCACCCTACCGATTGGAACATGGAAACTTCCAACCGTAGCCATGGATTAAATATGGTAATAACTGTTTGCTATAATGTAATTTCAACAAACTAATTGCGTTGACATGCCTACTAATATCATTGATATTGTACTAATGTCTTTAAATATTTTTTGAAATTAGCATTCTAGTGATGATGAGCGACCCACCTACCATCTTTTGGTCCACCCCACTACAACGTCAACTTGAGAGAAGATTAAATTAAGATCATGCTTCATAGAGGAAGCATACAAAGAATGGTTGAATCAACCACATATTCAATTCCCACTACATCAAGATTCAACAATTATAAATGACTACAACAATAGTAGTTCTTCATCACAAGTTGGAAATGGAGGCATAAAATAGAGGTTTGTATGGATGATTACTTATAGGATATAGCTGACACAGAGGAAATGATGTTAGATGCATTCCAAAACGATGAGCTAGGGAATGATTCACATATCACTGATACCTTATTCGAAAGCCTGAAATCTACTTCCACCACCCTTCTCTTTAGACCTAGAGGCAAGTCAAAATCTACTCACATGTGGATAGCTATGTCGTTATAAAACTTGAAAGAAACGTTTAGCATGCCAATTCATGTTTGTCACTAATAATGAGATAATTTATGTGCATGATTGATAAATTCCCTTATATTTTGATAAATATTGTCACACAATCAACATTAAAAATGGTCGATTTTATGAACATTAAATATTGACCTTGTACAATTATATTCCCCACCAATTGTAGGTTATTCAAAGATAAGATTATTTCTAGTGATAATGTCTTTTTGGGTAGCTGTGAAGAGGAAAAGTAGTTGTTTAATATGTTGGGTGTTGAGTACATTTCATATCATGCATGCCTGAATTATTGTATTCTATATAGAGGAGAATATGCAGATAAAGAGATATGTCCTAAATGTCAACATGACATGTACCGTAATTAAAAAAAAGGGTAAATCATATGGTCCTCCTCATAAGATATTGAGGCACATGCCTATAATCCCAAGGATCCAAAGGCTCTTTCATTGCAAAGAATTAGCTATGTTGTGCGTATGGTACACCTCATGCAGAAGTGAGTTAGGAGTTATGTGAATCCTAGCAAATTCAATAGCCATGAAGCATATAGAGGTTATATGGCCTAAAAATTTGAAGGATGAGTATGAATTTTATGACTCAGCATAGCCATGGATGGCATCAACCCATCTTCCCACCAAAACACCAACTATTCTAGTTGGTATTTAGTATTGATCAATAACAATATTCCCCTATGTTTGTCCATGAAGAATGAACATCTTATGGTGGCTCTCATAGTCCATGGTAGAAGACAACTGAAGAATACAGATGTATACTTACAACCATTGGTAGATGAATTGAAGGGATTATGAGAAGGGATACATGTGTATGATGTATCAAGGCTTATCACAACAGAGAGGAGTATGATTATCTAAGATTAGGATTTTTCTCTGGTAAATTATTTTTATTGATTTGTTTATATACATAACAATTTTGTTTCACATATTAATTTAATTCGTTATAATTCTTTTGATATTCATGGTGGCTAATGTGTTTTCCTATATACAATAATCTCACAGGTCTTGTAGCAAAATGGTATCATCGATGTAAATGTTACAGACCTTCTATGAAGGCTAGGTGGTTTGATCACCTACATAAGCCAGTGTATGATTGCTCCAAGGTATTCCTCCTAGAAGAACACCCTTATAAAAGAGAAACATCCCCTTTCAATGGTAAACCAAAGAGAACCCAAAGGCATGCAATAATGACTCTAGTTTAATGCTTAGATCATATGAGAGAGATAAGGAGAAGGTGTTTACATAAATGTTCGATTCAAACATGGAGACTATGTTCAATGATCCATAATACTTTAACACCTATGTTGAGAAATTTCCCATTTGGATGAAAATGAAATATGTCTTTTATGAGCTCCCATATTGGGAGCATCTTAAGATTTCCCACTTACTAGATCGCATGCATATATTTAAAAATGTATCTTCTTTATGGAGGCACATATCATCGAAAGAAAAGAACACATTAGTTGTTAAGAGATATCTTATTTCTTACAAAACTAAAAATAAACTTTGGCCAAGATAAGAAACTAGAGGAGATGTTGGTCCCTCTTGCTCTTTCAAAGAAGGTGATGTCCAATGGATTTTAAACAAAGATGATCTCTCTTTGGGAAAGGAAGTTATAATGAGTGTGAGGGTGCCTTCTTTATATGGGTCTTCAGTACGACACTGCACTGTGGAAAACCATTTTTTGGGGTTGAAATCACATGACCATTTGAACCTTCTAAGAGTATGGATGTCAAAAACATGATTTTATTATTATTATTTTTCTTTATGAAATGGTATATTTTATAATTAATTTTTGTATAATGCCCTCTATGAAAATTCCTACACTCGAAGGAACACCAACTGCATCAAATCTGAATCTACTTCACCTACTTGATTTTTAAATTACATTCATCAAGTTATTCTTTTGAATACTGAAGAAAATTACTTCTACAGCCTACACTAATTAAATATTTGATCTCATGAAATAGAAAATAGAGCAAAGAACAAGATACATAGGATACACTTATTTTTGGACACAATAGTCCCTGGAAAAACCCAATGCGGGAAAATTGGTGCAATATTTTTGAGGGTTTATTATTATGCAAGAGAAATATCTAAATACAACTCTAGGATGCTCATCTAGAAATCCTTTACAGAGAAGATACTGGTGGAAAATCTGAGTGAGTTTTACCTCACTTCACACGACAGAATTATGGCTTATCTGGTACAAGATTGGCTAACCCCAACTATTTCTGCATTGGCTCTGCATTAGCCCTCCATCACCTTCTCTTCCCTCTATGTCATTCCTCTCTGTTGTTCTGGAAGTTCCGACAGTTTCGTCCTTTTCGACAGTTCTCGATTCTGCATGACAGGCAATTTTTCTACGTCATCTCTGTCGGCAACTGTCTTGCCTCTACGTCAACTCTCTCCGTTGATCTAGCAGTTCTGGATTCTACGTGATAGACAACTTTTCTGCGTTAGCTTTCCCGACTACTGCACTGCCTCTCTGCAAGCTCTCTCCACCTCTTTGTCAGTTTTCTCTAGAAAGTCCTTCTCGTGGATTCTCACCACCCATCTTCTACAAGATCTCCCAAATCAATTTTCCTCCTAAGAACTTCTCACCTCAGAAAATCAATTTCCTCAATCTTTCTATTTGTGTTTCCAAGTGAACCCTAGGGCTCCATTTTATACTTTTCCTGTTGAGTCTTCAATGGACGAGATTAAGTCTCTAATCAATGGCTAGGATTAAAAAATGACTTAATCTGCCTTCTAGATCATTCTCAACCATATTTTGATTAATACCCATTAATATTTTAATTCTCCTAAGTTTAGACTTAGGAACCCCATTAAAAATATTAACTATTTTAATAAAATACAATCTAGGTGGAATTTCACCAAACAGTTTATGTGTTCTTTAGAAATCATGTTCATTAGCCTCTCCACCAATTTTAGAGGCTAGAGAACTTTTGATTATACAAAATACTGACACTCCCTCTTAGCGAGGAAAGTGCTCTAGCAACAATGTCCACCTGCATGTTGCTCTATTTCTAAAGAGCCTCCTTTATCCATTGTCGTTGCCACCAACATTGTGCTACTATTAGTACTTTACTACTACCCATGACATTGCCACTACCACTACTGCATTCATACTACTTGTCCCTCTCAAACACCACATCTACTATGCTGCTAGCACTACCACTACTAACACTGCATCCGTACTGCAACTCAGTTACTGAGAGAAGCAACTAAAAAAAACATCCAAAATTAGTTGAACTTAACTATCTTCAGCATAATACAATGAATGTTGGAGTCTGACTGTTGCTGACCCTCTGAATCTTTTGCGCTACTACTGACTTCTGCACTGTGCCATCTGCACTGCTTCCAGCCTTTCTCTGTGATGATTAGTCTCTGGTCCTAGGCTATTGCATCTGTCCTCCAAACACGCCAATACATCATCTTACACTAAGGAATTGATCTAAGAGGTGGAATCCTCAAGTATCCTGCCCACATGTAGTTCTCCCAACTATAGCTCAATATCACCCCATCTCCCTCCTGGAGATGTGTCAGCACTCATGGAAAACTTATCCTCATCAATCTTTGTTGAAGCAACATTAGGATCATGTTTTTCATCCTTATCCTTTTTCTTCAAAGTACATTGGGATGAATAGTGGCCCAACTCACCATAATTGAAACATTTCACCTTCAAAATTTCCTTCTTTCGCTTCGACTTATGTTGTCCCTTCGATGTTAGAGCTGCGTTCTCCTCCTCCTCCTTCGTCTTTGGGCCACTCCCGCTATTGTCGTTAAGGTTGACCTTAACTAGGTCCCTCCTTAACTCCTGTTAAAGAGCCGGCCACATCTCCTCCCATGAAGGTAGTTTTTCTCTACTCGATATGATTTGGACAAAAAAAATTCATTCATCTAAGACTCCATTCAGTGTTATCCTCACCATTGCAGTTGGCTAAGGAGCAGACCCCACTACAGCAAGCTAGTCTCTAATGTCTTGAACACGCTCAATACAAAGGTTCACTCCTCCTTTCTGCATCAAAGTCCATTGCAACTTCTTCTCTAAATACATCTTTCATTGTTTGAAAGAGCCTTCATACAGTGACGAAAAGGCTTCCCACATCTCTCAAGTTGTATCCTTGCCCTGCAAGTGTGAGACCACATAATCTCGAACTCCATCAAGAATGAGCCTTGTACTTCCTCCTCTTTATCGTTGTCAGCAGGAAAAACTACAACACTTTTGACATAGGCCTCAAGATCATATTCATCCAAAAAAACTAATATTTTGGTCTTCCATATGACATAGTTGGAAGCTCCTTCCAAGCTATCCTAATATTTGAGCCCATGCAATGCCATCTCACCCGAATTTCGAACTGACTCCTCTAGTCACTGCTTAACACTTCTCAACAACTCAACAAGTGAAAAATTCAAACTTTTTAGTGGAAATTTCTCTGAGGATAAAATTCCCCTTCTATTTGTCTTCAGTGTTTTCCATCATATTTCTACCCCGATAAAAACTGTGCCCTTCAAGCACTCTATTGAGGCTTTGCATCACTCCCTCTACCTCTGCAAACTCCCGAACTAGAAATCGTACCTCTCTGTCGTCCCACTAAGAGAGATATTTCCTTGGATCTACTTTCTGGTGAGGACTGCACAATCCCTTCAACGGGATTCAAATTTCTTCCAAGTGCATATTTTGGTCTCACTGCTTAGCACTGGATCTTTTCTTCCTGTTTCAAAATCAATGCTCTAATTCCATGGGAAAATTCCTACACTCAAAGGAACCCCTACTACAACAAATCTTAATCTACTTCACCTACTTGATTTTTAAACTACATTCATCAAGTTATTCTTCTAAATATTGAAGAGAATCGCTTCTAAAACCTACATTAATTAAACATTTGATCTCATGAAACAAAAAACATAGAAAAGAACAAGATACATAGGACACACTTATTTTCAAACATAATAGTCCCTAGAAAAACACAACGCGGGAAAACTGGTGCAGCAATTCTGAGAGTTTATTCTTCTGCAGGAGATATATCTGAATACAACTCTAGGATTCTCATCTAGCAATTCTTTATAGAGAAAATACTAGTGAAAAATCCGAGTGATTTTTAGCTCACGTCACCAGGTATAATTTTGGCTTATCGTGTACAACACTGGATGTTTTGCAGAATATTCTCCTTTGATTTATTTTATTACCAACTCAGAATCTCCATGAATGGAAATACGTTTTGCTCCCAACTTCTTTAAAATCTATAACCTTAAGATTAAGGCTTTGTACTCTACTACATTATTGAAACAATGGAAATTCAATTTATAGGAATGATCCTCTGAGTGATGAGTGTAAGAATTGGAAACCCATATACCAGTACGTGCCCCTTCTTTACTAACAGATCCATCAAAACTTAAATTCCATAAAACTTTGTCTTGTTTATATTGTTTATTGATTAATGTTTGGCATTCCTCAGTGTGGAAAAACGCAATGTTTTGATTAGGAACTTGTTTTTGTACATTTACATCATTATACAAAATGAATTAGTCAAGATCTCAATGGACAAAGTATAAGGGATAATTATCAAGTCTCTCTCGAGTTGTGACCATGAATTTCATGAGTTTCTCCATATAAATTCTCCTATTCTGACCAAATACCAGGATTGTAGCGTAGGTCATATCCATCTGTAAGGTTCCCCATATTTTGGCTCCCCATGAATGGGAAGGCAACATGCCATATTTGGGAGGTATATCAACAACAACTATGTCCATTAGCATAGTTTTGGCTGGTATTTGGACCAAGTTGACACATAAATCCTTTATAAGTCCAAGGAACTTTACCTGATTGGAATCAAATGAAAACATATATTTATACCTTCTAGTTGTATCTAATCCCAATTTCTCCATGACTACCTTAGGCATAAGATTGTGGGAGGCCCCTGAGTCATGCATAACATTGTGTAAGATTTTATCATGAATTGTCAAACTAACATAAAAGGGAGGTACATCTCCATCTTGAAGTTTACCATCGACTTCAAGACCAAACACTATTTTAGGTTGATCATCTGATACATTGATTATGTTAGCGTTCTCACCTATGCATGAGATTTCATTACCTGTGATCTATAGACAATTTTATTCATTAATCATGTCAAAGGAATGGGTATTTTGTGTTTCTCTAATTCATTTTCTATATTAAATGATGTATGTGCTTTATTTAAATTGACAACATCTTGTTTATCATCCAAATCCTTCTGGGATATGTCTCTTTGTTGAATGGTAGAGGGGTCATTAGTTTGAATTGATTTGGATGCAGTATCAAGTTTTTTCTGGATTGGAACATCATGATTCTTTCTAGCAAGAACCTCAATGTTCTTCCTAGTAGGTGTTTCAAATGACTTTTTGGTTGGAGTGTTAGGAGTTTTCCTACTCCTCAGATTGTATTTCTTATGGAATTCCATAATGGCATTCTAAAAACCTTTCTTATAATCTTATGATTCTTCAGGTTCTATTTCATCTTGGGATAATAGGAAAATGTCTTTTTCTTCCTTAGTAAGAAAAATAGAGTCATTATTATTTACTCCTATTAAATTTATTTGAGTGTCCCCTGCATCATTAACTATCTCAGCCTCCTCATATGTATAATTTTCTTGGAAAGGAGGTCTTACCTGCTAGTCTAGACCTTTTGGGTCCCTTTGTTTGATCTAAGGGATGATTTCTTCGAAAGTTTCGTTTCCTTGTTTGCCCAGTTTGATTTTCTCTCGGAGGAACGCTATCAGTTATGTTGATTCTATACATCATTTTCTCCACTATTCTTAGTACACTGTCTATTTTATAATCAGTGGAAGAAGAAGATGAAGGTTCCTCTTCTATTGTTACTCTTTTTTTAGATTTTAATTTAGCTTTCTTGGCTAGTAAATTAGCCTCCACTTTGAACACATTTGCTTGCATTTCCTCTAAGGTTGTGGGATCTCTTTCTCTCAGTTGATAAGCCATATTAAAATTGAAACCTTCTGTGAAATTGTTACATATCCATTTGGACACATCACTTCGATCATCTAGATCAGTGTTTTAGGGCTCATCAAACCCTAATTTCAGTTGCTACATGTCCTAAACAAGTTAACCTATTGAATGCCTCCTTCCTAGACAGTTTCATGGCCTGAAGACATCCTGAAATGACTCCTTGAAAGACTAGCATAGGTAGGCCCATGAAAGGGTGCTCCGTAGAGCACTTAGGCCCATGCAAGGGTGCTCTACAGAGCACTTTGGTCCACTTTGACCTCCGCTGGGCAAGATTGAGCAAAATTTGCATAGGGTTCTAGGAATATTCCTTGGTTCTAGATCATTCTAGAAGGATCCCACCTCTTATCCCATCCTATGACATCAAAATTGGATAGGCTAAGAATCCATTAACCTCCTATCCTCTCATCCCTTCCTCCATGGAAACTAACTCTGAGTTTGGAAGGCCATTCAATACCATCATTTATGACAAAACCTCCTCCATCTTCCTATAAATTGAACAATCATCTAAGTGATAAAGGGATGGACTTTGGTGAATTGTAAGGAGATAATGTTAGTTTGAGAATTGAGACTATTGTAAGTGTCTTTATGCTGCCAGAATGTCATGCTTATGATGTGATGTGGATGGAACCAAAGATGGAGGAGTGACTACAAATCATGATTCATTGTTGTAATTCCTTCTTCTATTGAATAACGTATTTGAACCTTTTTTCCATATGTTTGTATTGTTATATGATGCTTATATGTGTGAATGTATCTAATTACATTTACTTGTATTGAATAGATCCTTTGCTTTGATTGGTTCTTTGTCTTCTATTGATGTTTGCAGGTATTTCTCAAGTGTGTTAAGTACAGGAAAGAGCAACAGGATCGATACAAATGAGACAAGAGGAAATCAAAACTACAAGTAGGTCTTCTCATCTTCTTTGTCTTATCTATTTCTTATAGGAAAAGGCTAAAGTTCTTTAAAATGTTGTTCTATATATGGCTACTTATTTAGGGAATTAGTATTTATCCATAGATACCAAATTATCCAAAGAAAATTGGCAACTGCTGGGGAACGATCATCATTCCAAGTAGCTTATCCACATCCTAGGACACTCTAGCAGACCTTAATTCCTTTCACTAACTGTATTTCAGCCTTGTTGAAGTGTTATTTGGTCAAAAAGTGAGGTTAGATGAATCTTGAGTGGCCTCTCAGGAATCAACGCATGCTTGGTCAGGGTACAGTGCTCTGCAGCACAGTTAGGCCCTCTTTGACCTTTGTGGATCCACCTTAGGGAAAATTTTCTCCTTTGGATTGGGTTTTTCCTTCAAATTTCCTTCTGTTTATGCTTGTTGAAGGATCACTGATTGTAGTATGTCTCTGAAATAAACTTGTATTTCCTCTTTCCAGCCTACTTTGACCTAATTTATTAATGTTTCTTAAATGATTTCTTTGTCATTATTGATTTATTGTCAAAGTTAGATTATAGTCTATTAATATTTGTTGGAAAGAAACTATCATAAAAGTCTTCTTCTCCTTCGAAATAGAACTGTCGTAAAGTCTTCATTCTTGTTAAAGATTGATTGATTGTATGTGCATTAGTTTCCTTTTTGTTCAACATAACATTAAGGGATTTGAAAAGAAACACTTGCATCGTTCATATTGTATTTTTTGAATGCTTCAAAGGAATAGTAGTGAAATTGGATTAGATGTGCTCTTTGCTCTTTATCAAAGATCTGATTGCTCTATCCCTACTAGCTAAGGTTTTCATTGTTCAATTGATTGAGAAGAATGCTTATCATATTAGTTGCATTTTAGGAATTGCAAACATACATCACGTGGTGAACCTTGAAAGGCAAATTATAAAGAATATCAACTTAAAATATATCTAGATTTACCTAATGGATCATTATCACTTAACGAAAAACATTTAGAGGTCTAAGCTAGAGACGTGTTTTAGCGTCGTAAAACATAGAAGTTATCACTAACTTGTCTGCAATACATCTCGAGTGCGATACCTCATTCCACGTACATGAGTATATCGTAGCTCTTCCACATAGCTTCAGGTATATAGGGCGGTGTTACAATACATAAAGTATATGGGAATGCTCTCACTGTGCAGTTTTGCATTAGACAACGCTAATACGGATTGAGCCCCCACGTAATTTCAAGTAAATATGGGAGAAAAACAATAGGTTTCTATCCATCCTTAGGTAACCGAGTCGACTGCCTTGTACACTGTGATACCCCAAACACAGCATTCAGGGAGATTGCCTGCCCGTACTTCTCGGTTCGCTGGGAGGTATTCTGCAGTTCACACTTGCTTGGTAAACCTTTTGCCTAGATTATCCCTCTTTTGTTTTGTTATGTTACTTTGATTAAAATAAAATTAATTGATCGCTGATAACAACCTCCACGCTCGCTCCTTAGTTAGTCTTAGGTTGAGACATATGGCAACAAATCCAAAGTCCACCGATCAAGGAATTCCTTTTGATGGGAATCCTAGTCCTTTTCCTCCTTTTGGAAATATTAGTGCTCCATATATGGCTACATTGTCCCTTTCAGAATTTACCTTTGGCTTTCTAGTATGGTTGTTTTCAACCTCCTTGGTTCAAAATGTCGTGATTTCTCCATAATCGAGTACTTCTCCAACTGGACAAAATCAACCTCCAATTGATCCTAAAGTTGACCCTTTGCCTTCTTCCTCTTTGCCTGGTGAAATTATTGGTACTAATAACTAGGTGGATAAGAAGAAGAAGAAAGGGAAGAAGAAGAATAAGAAGAAGAAAATTTAGCAGAGGGGAAACCAAACAACCATTGCTTTGAATGAAACATCTAATGAGAAACCATCTGTCAAGCCTCAAAAAGTTCGACATCCATGCAAACTTTGTGCGAGAGACCATATTCTTCGAAATTGTTTTGGTATTCATCAAATCTTAGAAGAATGGTCTTCCCGTTCACATCATCCTATTTCATCAACTTTTGGAGATCATGTTGGTGACACACCATCACTAGTGGTAGTAAAGTTTATGGAAAGAAGGGTAGAATTAAGTTTCCTTGTAGGTTATGTGAAGGGAATCACCCCATTCACCTTTGTCCCTATCTGGATGAAGCCAAAAAAGTGTTGGATAACCATCCTGCTTCACCGCAACAACTTCCATTTGGTTACAGGAAACTCTCCCTTAATCCTTCACCAGTTGATGAATTGACTGACTCAAATCAAACTTCAGTCAAACCCACTCTCTCTAAAAGTGAA
This sequence comes from Pinus taeda, assembly GCA_000404065.3. NCBI lineage: Eukaryota > Viridiplantae > Streptophyta > Pinopsida > Pinales > Pinaceae > Pinus > Pinus taeda. The sequence continues at coordinate 93,523 of APFE031462793.1, forward strand.
TCCTATGAGCCTATACCAGACCCAAATCAACAGGTCGATGAAACAGTTGACCCAACTTCACTTTCAGTTAATCGTACCTTTCTCGAAGAGAGTGAATATGATACCACTCAGGTTCTTTTCATTTCTTCAAATTCTAATGAGCTTGGGGGTAGTCCTCCTATTCCATCAAGACAGGAGGAAAATCCTCCCACTGTCATAACTCAAGGGGTTAATTCTCTCTACGTACCCCTTCCAAGTAGTCTGGTCACTTCCTTTGATTGGAATCGACTAGTAGGATGTCGTCTTCCTTCTTATGTGCCTTTCCAGATCATAGTACAAGTTTGTGATATGATTGTATCTGGAATTATTATAGATGAGGGTCCATCTGTGAGTATCCTTTCCTCTACTACCTGGCAAGCACTCGGTTCGCCGCAACTTGTGCCTGTTACCCAAAATCTATTGGCTTTTAACAGAATAACTAGTCAACCATTAGGGATCCTTCCTTAGTTTCCTATTACCTTGGGAGGAAACATCATTTATCTGAATATGATGGTAGTCCCAGGCCCTTTAGATTACAATTTACTTCTTAGGCGTGACTATGTTTATGACATGGGATCTATTGTTTCAACACTCTTTCGAGTGATGTGTTTCCCGCATGAAGGCAAAATTATCACCATTGACCAGCTTTCATTTCTCGGTAAAAATATGGATTCCAGTCAACCATCTTCTCTAAGTGGTCCTTTTGTACCAATGGTATCATCCCTGCCATGGGTTAATTATGTGGCAACATGTTCCATGCCTACATCAACTGACAATCAATTTAGTGATGTTGTACATTATGTACTGGGGGCATTGGAACCAGATCTCTCTAATGGATTCCTTGCTACATATCCCTTCGAGAGAATTGTTCTCCCATCTGATGAGAACCTGTCATCTGAGTGAGTTTCCATCAAGGACAACACCTGTATCATAATGCCAATAATCTCCCCTTTTTGACTTGATGGAAACAACAACACCAAGACACTCCCCCCCTTTGACATCAAGGGAAAAGGGCGGACCAAGATATTCTCCCCCTTTGATATACATTATGTTGTCCATGCCCCCTTGAGTACATGCTGAATTCTCTAATTAAGATCCTCTTTTGTACATGCTGAGATGCACTAAACTGTCCATGCTCCCCTAAGCACATGTAGAGTCTGCAATTTTTTTTTCAAAAGAATGACTCTATATCTCAACTAATTGAGTATGACCTTCCTATCACCAATGACTCATACATACATCAATCTCCCAACCAAATGGGGATACACCAATTTTTTACTCATCTACACAACCAAATGGGGATATACCAAATGTTTATACATGATTGAAATAGAAATTATTACATCATCCTTCCCATGCATAGTGGGGTTACAAACTAGGTATTTTCATGACCTTTACATCAAATTATATACATGACATTTATAACAAGGACCAACAATCTAAACAAGACAAGATATTCATCAGCAACTATCATACACCATATATGACCGCACCATCAGCATCTGTCAGTAGTATCAAGATCAACAGCCTGTATATGTACATCATCAAAAGAGTCATCTGAATCAAAACACCTATGTGGATCAATCAATATAAGCATCTTCATGTACCAAGGTCTTCTAATATAATGCCAACAATGCATTATTAGAAACATATGCTCCCACTGAACTTGTGCCAACTGTTTACTATCAGATGTAATCATTGCATTTGTTAGTAAGAACCATCAAGGCTTCTTCCTCAACCAATTATTCATAAACTTATTAACGACTTATGAGGGACAAAAACACTTCCACATATCATTAGGACATTGTAACCATCGTCAATCAGAACATAGTAGATAATTGATAATTGACTAAACCATATCAAACCCCTTTTCTTGAGTTTGTCCCACTACTTTTTCTTCAAAACACCATATACGTGACTGTGTAGCTTCTAACTCGCATATATACGTGACTTCTCTTCATAATAACTTTGTATGAGAATTGGAACTGAAATTCTTCACTTCCAGCTCCCCCTGGATCTGTTATGTCTATAAACTGAATTATGCCTCTTCTTTCTTACAACAATTCCTTCTTCTTCAATACCTTGAATTGTGATGATGTTTTCTCCTTTTGGTATGGTGGCCGAAATTTTCTCCTGCATTCCTTTACTTTATGTCCAAACTTATTACATGCATAGCATCTTACATGTTTCATATTCCTTCTATCGCAATCAATAGCTTTGTGACCAAAAATATTGCAAGAAAAACAATATCCCTTAAAGTGCCTGGAAACTGATAAATTTTCTGTGTGATAGCCTTGAACCATTCTACCTTTGTATCTGGCTACAACATGTCCAAAATTATGACATTTAAAACATTCAACATTATTTTTGAAAGAAAAGAAACAATTATCCCTTCCATAGTTAGGTGGAAATGTTTTTCTTTGAAGTCTTTCTTTCCTCAGTTGTTGATGGGGTTGATCTTTTATCTCCTTGTTGAGCATTTCAGGTTTCACATTGGAGTTCCTTACCTCATCTTGTGAGCTAGATTCACCTTCATGAAAACCAAGACTAGTCTTTATAATAGACGAACATTGAATTTTGATGATTTCATTTAACATTTCTGATCCTTTAGCAAATCTAAGATTCAGAGTCTTTGTATTTTCAAGTTCTTTTATTAAACTTACTACTTCACATTCTAACACTTCATTATGTTTGTCCTTTTGAGTGAGTCGATGTGTCATTGTGTTTATGACTGTATCCTTTTTTTCCAAACTGATTTTTAGTTGATTGATTTCTTTAAGGAAATCTTCCTTTTCTAAGGCATCATTTTCATACGCCATGAGTAGTTTAATTTCTTGATCATCTTCATCACTATTGGACAAGCCATCACTATAATCATGAGTATAATAACTTCTATTACCTTCTTCATACATATTTCTTTTGACATGAGGGCATTTAGCAGTGTAATGACCAACTCTACCACAAGCAAAGCATTTGAATGGTAGCTTACCTCTGAATCTTACAGAACCCAGTTGAAGCTTCTTGACAAAATTTACCTCATCTTCTTCTTCTGAAATGTGTCCTGATTCATTGTTCTCTTCCTTTTATTTTCCCTTTGCTGTTGCTTTAAAAGCGACTTCTCTCATGTCTGATGGACCTCCTTTTCTCATTTCAAAGGCATTGGATTCCATGGAGTTGAGTCACAGTAATAGTTTGAATATCCTGTTTTTCTTCTATGAAAGACACTTTTAACTCAAATTTAGAAGACAAAGATCTCAAAATTTTCTCAACAAAAGCAGCTTCCTTTATCTCTTCACCCAAATTTCTTATATGGTTTACAATCCCATCTACTCACAAGAAATAACTAGAAATGCTTTCATCACTATGCATCCTGAGAGTTTCATATTGGATTCAGAGAGTTTGTAGTTTAGCACGTTTTACCTGGGAGTCACCTTCGTAGCTCTAAATGATTATGTCCCATATTTCCTTGTCTGCGTTGAGCTGCATAACTTTGACAAATTCTTATTCTGGTAGACTTCCCAATAAGACGTTGACAACTTTGGCATTGATTTCATATGTTTTCCTTTTTGTTGGATCCGTGGGTACTGCTGCTGGATATTGATATCCTTTCTCCACAATTGCGTAAACAACAGCTCCAATTGAATGAAGATATGCTCTAGTTCGTGTTTTCCAATATACCATGTCATTCCCATTGAAGATTGGTGGTCTGATAGATCCCATGCTTTCGTGATTATTCGTTTTGAAAGATCTCCCTTCAAGGGATGAAGCTTCTTCTGAAATACCTACTATGATACCAATTGTTAGAAATAATACTGGGGGGTGGGGAGAATTAGTATGATCAAATCAATAACTTTTTCATTTCATACTCAGATTTGTATACACTACTTGTATGAGTGTAACATGCAATTGTCTTCAAAGCAACCAATGTATATCCAACAAACTTAAGATTCGGTTAATTCATCATATGTTGATGTTTAATCAGTGCACCAATACTTCATTAACCATATAAATAGTAACCAAGTGCATAAATAATGGAATAAATCATCACACATAAGCAACACACTTGAACACCAAGTTTTAATTTGGAAACCTAATGCGGGACAAAATCCACCTAATGTTGTCTTCTTTTAATATAAGAAAAACCTGTTTACTATATTATATTGGTGCACACTCATACCAGTATGTAGGCACCCACCTGCAAAAGGCTACAACCTTCTCTAGTTCTCCAGCTTCTATTGGAAGGGAGCTACAACCCCTAGCTCTTCTACTAGCCAATTCGTTTGCTAGTACGTAGGCGCCATCCTACAGAAGGCTCCAACCTCCATTTATTTTATAGCTACTACTAGAAGGGATCTCCAACCCCCTGGCTCTTGTACTGGCCAATATGTTTACCAGTATATAGGCACCGGCCTACAGAAGGATACATCCTTCTCTCTTCCTCCAGGGACCATGTTTCATAAATTTCAGACTGGATACTCTTGGAACACAACACCACAATCTGAAGGCCTCATTTCATCAAATTTTGATACTGGACCCATCAACAACATTGAAGCTCAAAATCAATCACCACTGATAAACAATCAATCACTGAAAACTTGTCATCACTAAAGCAAATCACAGTTAATCAATCTAAATGTTCATAACATTATCACGAGAACACAGTCACCAGAACACAGAGCAGACCCCAAAATTGTGCATCAATAACCATAATGAACTGCAACTCCAAATATCATATTTCATAATGTATACACTACTTTGATGTGCCGAACCAGCGTGTATACGGGCTTTTACCAAAGCGAATCAATGTACAGATCTAAAAATTCTAACTTAAAACATCACAACTATTCCAGACTTTAATCATACCCATATCAGAACATTTACAATGTAAATCATGTGTTAGCATTCAGATCTAGACTATCCATGATCAAACCATATAATACTAATTCATTTTAGGTTTAATGATCCTGATCAATCATTAGATATCATCCCCCATCAACTACTAAGTTTCATCCTTAGTTCATGTCAAGTAAAGCACCATAAACCCATAACGTGCATATTTGCTTTTGATCTCACTCTTCATAAGATATTTATTACATGCACACCTGGCCTAATGATCTTCTCCTCCTTATATAGTTTTAGGCCTTTGTCAATACCTTGGACCAAGACTACTTAGGACCAATACCTTCGACCAAATACCTTGGACCAATACCTTGGACCAAATACCTTGGGCCAAATACCTCGGACCAATACCTTGGACCAAAACCTTGATTTTCCATCCCATACATGATTTTCCTTCTGTGAAAGCACATGTATACGTATACGCTTCTTTTGTTCTTTTAGCCCACATGTATACGCTGCTTGGACAAAGTGAACCAGCATATACTTCTTAAACTACTCTCTTTCTTCAATCTTTGGAGTCTGATCTATGATCCTTTGTTGTTAACCTGCTGCACTATGAACTGTCATCTGAGTGAGTTTCCATCAAGGACAACACCTGTATCATAATGCCAACAATTTCAATGTCATAACCCAACATATTTGTGACACATTTTTTCTATTCTTCTGAAGATAATCTTTGTTCCAAAAATTATTTAAGATTATAATTATTTGTTTTTACCTTGAAGTGTCTTCCCATTAGGTAAGGTCTTCATTGCTTTAGTGCATGTAGTATTGCCAACATTTCCTTCTAATAAATAAGTTTTTGTAAATACTTTCATTTGATTGGATGAATTTCAAAAGCAATGGGTCTTCCTTCTTGTATTGAAACAACACCAATTCCAGTTTCTAAGGCATCACATTCCACATTAATTTTCTTTTGTGAAGTTAGGTGTAGCTAAGATCAGTTCTTGGCACATTGCCTCTTTAAGATTTTCAAAGGCCTTAGTTTCTTCCGAAGTCCAAGAAAATGCATCTTTCTTGAGTAATGTTGTTAGAGGTGCTACTATTCTCCCATAATTCTTAACAAACTTGTGATAATACTCTGTCCACCTAAGAAATCCTTGAAGATGCTTCATGGTTGTGGATAATTTCCATTCCTTAATGTATTTAATTTTGTTAGAGTCTACCTCAACACCCTCATGAGATTCAATGTGACCCAGATATTCCACCTCATGTACTCTAAAGAAACATTTGGAGGTTTTCGGATATAATTTGTTGTCCTCAAATAATTTGAGCACCCTATCAACATGTTGAACATAATCTTTGCAAGGCTTGATGTAGATTAGTATATCATAAAAAAATAATAACACAAATTTTCTAAATAAGGGTTTGAAAATGGAATTCATTGAACCCTGAAATTTCAAAGGTGCATTATTAAGGCCAAAAGGCATGACCAAAAATTCGTAATGACCCTCATGAGTTATGAATGTTGTTTTCAAAATTTATTAAGTATTCATTCTAATTTGATGATATCTTGAATGTGGATCCATCTTGGTGAAGTAAATTACTCCATGTAATTCATCCAACAATTCATCAATGAAGGCAATGGGAAATTTATACTTAATAGTGATCTTGTTGAGCTCCCTATAATCCAAAAACATATGCCACGTTCCATCCTTCTTATGCACCAATACTACTGAAGTAGAGAAAGAACTTTGACTAGGTTGAATGATACTAGTCTCTAGCATGTTTTCAACCATACATGCATAGGGATATATGTAAGGTTTGATGTTTGGAGGAACACTTCCTAGAATCAAATGAATAGCATGATCATGATCATGAATAGGTGGGAGGCCTTTCGGAGTCTCAAATACCTTGGAATGATTATCTAAGACTTTTTGGAGATCTAGAGAAATAGATGACTATGATGTTTGAACCTCTAGTGAGCATAATTGTGCAATTACGCCCTGTTGTTCTTTCTTCAGAAGTTTCTTGTCATGCAATTAGAGCTAATTATATTTCCTGTTTCCCTTCGATACCCCTTAATTCAACTTTCTTTCCTTCCCAAAAAAAATGAAAAAACGTTCTTGAAAATTAAAATTTATCATCCATAAAGAATGTAGCCATTGGACTCTTAGTACAACATCAACACCACCTATTGGAATGGAAAGAATTGGACTATTCAATACATATTACCCCATGCTTAACTTGATATAATGTAAATTTCTAGAGAAATTTATAGTTTCTCAATTCGAAACCATCACTTAACACTCTCATGCTAGACATAGGAAGCAATTCAATTCCCTGATCACTATCTTACAATGAGTAAAATTACAACTACTACCTGAATAAATCAACATTATTACCTTTTCCTTCTTAATATATCCTTCTATCTTGAGTATTTGGGGAGTGATAATTCCTACCAATGCATTGTAAGATATGGTTAGATTAGTTTCTTTTTTATCAGGGGTTGGTTCCTAGTGTATATCCTTCTCTTTTGATGTTTCTTGTTCATTTTATTTCTCCTCTTCACAATCTATGTAGAATAATTTCTTCTCAGCACACTTATGACGTTTACTGTATCTTTTATCATAGTTGTAACAAAGCCCTTTTCCTCCTTCTTCGTCTAATTGTTGTGGCATCAAACTTTTAGGTTTTGGCAGGCTAGGAGAAACAACACTTCCATATTTGTAATTGTGAGTGGTAGACTTCCTTGTTTCCATAATTTTACTTTTAACTTTTCTTGCCACCTTGAATTCCTTCTCCAATGAATTAGGTTCCCAAAGGCAAACCTCATGTTGGATATTATTCTTCAAAGTACCCATGAAGACATCAATCCTATGCTTGTTTGGAATATTAATTAGCATGATATTAAAAAAATTTAATTCCTCAATGTGATGTTCCATCGAACCCTTTTGTTTGAGATTTATCAATTGGCTAAAGAAGGTGTTTCTCTTCATATCCTCATAATGTGCTATCATTTCCTCCATAAAAATTGACCAAGTGACAAGTGGTTTACGAGAACAAATCCATCGATACCATAAAAACTCATTGGGTTCTAAATATCAAGTTGCAATGCATACCTTTTGCGTCTGTTGCAAATCATGTAGATCAAAATATTTCTCCATCTGTAGTATCCATGTTACTTCATCCTTGCCATCAAAATTCCTCATATCGATATTCATAATATGGTGGTTCTTAAATACAACATTGGAGTCTATGAAATGATAATTCATATTCCTTTTTTCCTCATCATGATTTTCATGTATTACCATGTCACCTCTGGGAAGCCTTTATTCTAGAAACTTTGCCAAACCTTCCTTCAACCCCTCTATCTTGACATTCATCATTGCTTCCATGTTTACTTTTAAACCATCATTCAAAACTCCCATGTCCCTTTTTATACCATCTATCTTAAATCTCATGTCCCTTTTTATACCATCTATCTTAACATTCATCATGGCTTCCAATTCATTTTTTGTTACTTTTTGCGAGAGCAAAATTTGTTGCACTTGGTCTCGTAAATTTGATATATCATGTTACATTTATTCCTCTTCTTCATGCATCATAGAAGATCTTTCTAGTTTCTTATTAGGTGTGTGAATTTTCTTTCTTTGAGGAATGTTAGAGTCAAACAATGATATTTATCCTTCACTATGCCCCTTGAATCACTTCAAACTATTTTTCGAAACAAAAGTTATGCAAAATTTAAAAAACACACACCATTTTCTTGCTTTTTAGGAGCTTGGCATTGAAACTGTTATATCTCTGTGATTTTGGATCTCCGAGACTTGAAATTTAGTTTTGTGGTAGCACTTTGAGTATTCTTTCCAATGCCACAAGTGAAACGAAATTTGTATTCTTCAAGATAAATTTATGCCCAATCTCCCACGCTGACCTGATTATGGACTGGTTCAGTAGAGTGAACTTGTATGCTGTGCCACATGTCAATTTTTGACCTTCATCCCTAAAAAAAATACAAAAAATACTATAGTCTATAAAATTTCATCCAATTTTTACGAAATTCAAATCCGATGCTCATAGAGGAAGTTATGACGATTTTCCCAAGGTCAACTATTTGAGATAGAATTATGGAGCATGCAAAAACCCTAACATTTTGAGACCATATCTCAGATAATGTAGCGAATCAAGATTTGAAAATTTTATAGGACATTCATCAGGATTTATGATCCATGTGGTAAAAATTTGCTTACTTATGAACCTTTGTAGAAAAAAAAGTTATATAAAAAATGGCATGATGATCTTTTTTCAAAAGCAAAACCCTAAAATTAAAGCTCTCATACCAAATGTTATGTAACCAAATCACAAAAGAGATAGATAAACAGCTTAAAATTATCATCTTTGAGGGGGAAGCCTCCTTTACATTACATAAATGTACAATTCATGAATGATACAAATGATAAGACCTCCTTGGTATATGTAAGGGTCTAAGGGGTCACAATATAATGACAGCCTACATAACAATAATAATGTAAGAACACAAAATAACAATAGTGGGCTTCTATGGGGCACAACAATAACAACATGGGGATACATGGGAACAATAATAACAATAAGTGGCTAGACTAATAATAATAACAAGGGGAATTCACTAATATTATAGGGACCTAACATTGACTTGATACAAAAATGGAAATGTTAGATAATCACTTTTGTGTTCAAAACTTGTATAGTGTAACAAGCTATGGAAGAACAAATAAAAAATGTAGTTAATTCCTTTTTAGTTTATATACAATTTATGTATATAATTGGGATGAAAAAATAAGATACAACCATAATGCACTGAGTTAATTAACAAAACTAATCAAGCTAATGTTCCTTCACTTCCTCTTTTTGTCTTGCTTTCTCATTTTTGTCCAAAAAACTTGTGACTACACTATACCAAGTCTAACCATTCTATTCTATTCATCCTAGCGGAAGAAGCACTATTTTATTAATGAATTGGCATGTCTCCACTTATATCTTTTATCTCCCTCACTCATGGGATTAATTGTCCTCTTTAAATACAATATAGTTATATTATATATGTATATTAAGTAGAATTATAATATAAATATATAATATAAACACTATCCCTTTTCCATTGGAAATGAAAAACCTCTTGTATAATTATCCAACCTATTAACATTATCACTTTATTCAAATACTTCATATACTTCGAAATAAAAAATATTATATATATAAAATATGATATATGATATAATACCATCCATCCATATTTGTATAAGAGCAATCATATCATACATTTTAGAGAAGATATAAGAATTCCATCCACTTGTATAGTTTTTGGAATTGTACGATGTTGCACAATGAAAAATTTATTCAACTTGGAATGGTACCAATAACTTGGGGCATCCATTTATTTGATGGATGCAAAAGAAAAATACATTTATTCAACTTTATACTTCGTAATTTAACTTATCTTTGCCCAGTAAGAGATAATATAAATGTTCACAGATAATTTAGTCTTCTCTTTATATTTTAGTCTTATGCTTCCATAGATTGAAATGTCTACGTTGTAGGAATTACAAGGGAGAAGATGTGAGTAGGGATATGTATTAATGTAGCTCTATACGAACTATCATAGTTCTATCTTTCAGAAAGTATTTCAGAAACCATACCAAAGAAAGCGTTCCTTAAAACTATGCTGGTCTTAACGAAAACTTCAGAGAGAGGAGGGGGAGAAAGCATAGGACTCAAACAAGTCCCAACGGATACTATTGGCATAGGTCACGTACCCCAATCTAATGGTTTTTTTTTTACTTCTAGAAATATCGTTTTTGTTTATATTGATCCACAAATGCCCTTTACTTGTAAAACTTTTAATGTCATGTTTAGCTTTCCAGAATCCCTGTTCTATGATTGCGTGTTACAATTATCATGTGATAACTCTGGCTCTCTTATCGTTTAGTGGGACACATAAGTGTTTATATTTATAAATACACTTAACCCCTAGGCCATACACATATGTTGGCATTGCTACTTACATAACTTCCTAATAATCGAAACTATGGGTTAAATCTCCTGCCATGATTGATAAAAAATTTATTTTATCTAAAAAAAATTATGTGATTCATGTTGGCTATGTATATGACATGAACTATAGCTAAGGCTTTATTAATCCTTATCTGTCAATGGCCAGGGACTATAGTAATCGGGAACCACCATATTAACATTAGTTGACCTGTTTGTGACCTACTTCTCAGTGTTGGTTGAGGGAATATACCGAAAGTTTTTTGGTATATAGTAAATCACTGTGTTATTTGGCCTCTTCCTGAGGTGGGAGGCAAAAACATAGGTTATATTTACTTTTTCCCAATGAGTGTTAGAGCAAATGTGTTAGAGTAGTTTAAAACATCCCCTTAATGCTAGCATTAGTTAACAAACATTAAATGCTTAATAAACATTAAATGCTATTTCCATAATATTTGGTTAGTATTATGCTTTGTAAAACATTGTCTATGGTCAATAGACATGGCACACTTCATGGCACACTTCTCTTTTGTCAGTACACATGGCACACCACATGGCTTTGTGCATGCATGGACTGGTGTGGTGGCGATAGCTTTCTACATGTTTGTATGCCGAATGCTCTGTCTTGTACGCCTACCACAGCTTGCGATCTAGATGCCATGCTCTGCATTAAAAAGATTTGAAGGACAATTTACTGGAACAACAATACAACTTAAAGGAGGAACAAGGAGGAACCAGAGGAACTAGACAAATTGTTGCAAGAGGAGCCAGAGGAACCAAAAAATCAATTTGCAGGAGGAACCAGAGGAACCAAAAAATCAGCCATGTGCATGTGAACCTACAGACAGTTATTTAAGCGTGACAGAGGCAGGATAGAATTCAGGTTCTTTCTCTTCCAACCCTGGAAAATTACTATTTCCATTCCTAAATCCCCAAAATTACTATTTCCATTCCTAAATCCCCAAGCGAGTAGAGCAGTAAACCAGTAGAGCACTTTATTTTGTGAACTAATAATTGAAATCTCTGAATCAAACACTATACCAATACTAACTGCTTATCCTTGGCCTTCTCTGCCTTATAGGTTGTTCGTTAAGCCGCTCTAGTGAGAAAGTATTTCACTATCAAACCACATTCAAAAAGAGATGAACAACTTTCTAAATGTCATGCCCTTAAATCTAGTAAGATTCAAGTAAGATTGAGTATATTTCATTCAAATCATGAGAATCGAATGACTGGAGAACTCACCAGCTTTGGTCATGCCTATTCTATTGTCAATAATAGTGAGGCACTTGTTTGCCTTTTTGGGAACAATCCCAATGAAAAGCTCCGCGTGCAAGGAACTCAAGTACCCAGTCTCCATTAAAATTACAGTAGCATTATCCTCCAGCATGCTCATGATGGTAGACAATACGTTATAGGGCTGAGAAAACATTATAAAGATTTTTTTGTCAAGGAAAGACTGGGGAAATATAGGAGGTTACTTGCAACCTCTGCACATCTCTAGGCCTCTGAATCATACTTCCTGGAACATGCATTGTTCCAGAAGGAGCTAGACCACTGACAGGCAACCCAAGACCATGAGAAGAAAGCATGTTATTAATTCCTGAATAAACCATCCCAAGAATTCCTGTGGATCCTAATCTTGGAAATCCTGGCCTTCGCAATGCTATTCCTCTGCCAAGTCCACATATCATTCCAGTCCCATTTCCTGCGGTTGGCACTGCGCAATCATTTGAATTGGGTAAGCCAATAATTGGAAAACCAGCAGAAACCGTGACAGCAGATGGCTGCAGGCTTCTTCCTACCACCAGTCGATTATAATGTTGCAACCATTGTTGTTGCTCATGAATGGAGATAGAGAGGGACCTTCCTGAAGCAAATATCTGCACATCCCTACCACAAAACAAAGCAAAAATAAGTGTGCATCCAGAATGTATGAAAGCAATTAAATCTAGCCATATTAGGCACATAATGATACAATACCTTGCAGTGGCTCCAATGTTCAGACCTACGAATGAAGCTACCAAACCAGAACCCAACTGCACACTATCAAAATCCTTAGTGTGTGCACAACTTTAACAGAGCGTATCAATGTGCACAGAAATGGCTTATTCATGGTGGCTTGTTGTTTTGCCCCGCGAGCGTAATGATTTGAATGTCCGCCCCTTCCTCAACTTACCCAGCTTCCTGATTCTGATTGTCACATCAACGCATGCAATACATGTAGGTGGGTCCATAGTCATTGGCTGCACGTGGGTCCTCTGAATGGTCGCCATGGGTGCCAAGTGATATTTATTTTTCCCTTGGGCATGGTTTAAGTGCTGCATGCTACGTTATGAAGGAGGTGAGGCATGTGGCGCTCATGGGAGGGCCCACATGGTCCATGGACGTCTTTTTATTTTTATTTTTTTAAAGCACTTTATAGACCACCACTCACTTGTGAAACTATATATAGGTATTTTCTTTTAATTTTATGTAATGGAGATACCTAGATTGATATTTCAAGTAGAAATCAAATATACATATAGTTGTGCCAGACTTTGTTGTTGCATAGATTTTTTACCAAGGAGTGAGGAAACCTGTAACCGTACATTAGACCATGTTTGTCGTTGCAGTAGTCTTCGTTGAGCAGTTTGTTGAGGTTCAACTAACCTCTATTGTAGCTGTGATGATGAAGCTAAGAATGTGGAGCCAGATGATGTTTGTTGTTCAGATGTTGGCAACTGCTGCTGCTGGAGAGAGGATGGAGAAGATATTAGAACTTGATGGTTTATTCCTGGCACAGAAGGTATTTGTTGTTGAGGAACCACTTGAGAAGTTCACTGCTTTGAAAATGATTGCTATGAAAATCCCTGACTGTGCAACTGACCTTGTTTTGTTGCTGATTGTGGCATTTGCTTTCCCAACTAAAGAAAACCTGAACCAGACAATGTCCTTGGTCTAGAAACAGGATGCATTACCTGTTGTGCTTGCAGTTGTATCGGGAGAGCATTTCCAGGCACTGAGCTAAGGCCATTAGCTTGAGCAGGCTGTGGAGATGTGTTCTGTGATAGAATGCCATCCCTTCCCAAGCTTTTGGACACTTTAGCCTATTGCTGCTGCTGTTTCTGTATTTGACTTTGCGGCTGTGACTTTGACTGGCCAACGACCTGTAAACTTTGTCCAGGTGCCTCAGCAAGGTTTAGTTGCTGCTGTGGAGGACTTTGCAAAGGTGGATTTACAGGTGAAGCACCACACCGCTGAAGTGCCAATTTATATTCTTACATGTTTTAGTGGTCTAATAAAGTGGAGAATTTGCATAGACTAGTATTCTGTTGTGGATAGATGGAGGCATGAGCTTCTGGTCTAATAAAGTGGAGAATTTGCATAACACAATTCTAGAGCTCCATCCTCAATAATGACAGCAACATTCTTCCTGCTGGCCATATATAAGCTAATCTAGGTCCTTGTGCATGCTACTGAGTAACATTGTTCTTGCAGCCGGCTGTATACAGGCTAAGCTAGGTTGTTGTGCATGCTTGAGGGTCAATATCTATTGTTGTAAATTGTAATGACACTGTGCCTTGGTAATAAAGGAAAATTAACTTCACCTTTAGATAGATAAATATACTTTCTTTTAGATTTTACATTTTTATGAAATAGATGATATGGGTATCTAATTTATCAAAATCACCTATGACATTGATATGGCTTTTGTCAATTGATTACACTGCACCCATGGGCTGCACCCATGGGCTGTCAATGTAGTGGGACTTGCATCTGGTGTTAGTTCAACTATCATATTGTTTTCTTCTCTATGAACATGGCTAGCACATGTGCACATGTAGTTTTGAACCTCGGTACACTCCAACTTGGCACTACGCCACAGCCTAAACAGAAAACTTGTTTGAGTTTCTTGCTAGAACTATAATTACCAAGTTTTGATCCATCTCAGAATTTGTTGATTTGTTTGAAATTGAATCTCTTTCTGGGAATGAATTAGCGGAAATAAAATAATGGTTTTGAATAAGGATCGCAGAATGTTTAAACTTTACAGTTCTCTTTACATTGCAGTTTAATATTTTGTTTGAAAGAAAACATTTGCCAACTTTTGTTGGACTTAGAAGGGTAACTTCCAGTTGTAGCATTCTGCATTTTGATTGGAATGGTTTTTAGACTGATGTCAGAGTTTAGATAAATTTCATCTGTGTTTTTTCAATACCCACATTGGAAGCTAATTCCCATTAAATACAGAGACTGGACCATTCATGAAATTATGCAGTTCAGTAACTCGTTGATAAAATATGGCTACTGAATGTTGTAGAAGTTGGGTCAAATCAGTTATGTTTCACCACATAATCACAGCCTGACTTGTGTTAAACACATAAATTTTTGAATTTTTTTTAATCTCAAGCATGCAGTTCTATGGTATCAAACAAATATTTCTCTTTTGAGTTGTTTGGAAATTACCTGCAGCCAAGATTTGGTCTAATTTAGCTTCTATTATATTATTGGCTAATCAATACCCATAGAATCCTTGTCTTCCACACCGAATTCATTTTGGCAAATATATCTCCTGCCTTGGTCTAGTCTTATAATATGTCTAAGATATTCAGTGAATCCTTAACTTTGTTTATATAAATTTGTACATGCCTTTCCTTGTTAATGCCAAAACATTGACTGGAGTACAAGAGGTTGTTTATGTAGTAGTACATAGATATTGATTTTGGCTTTGTGGCCTATTCCCTGCACTACAGTCGATTGCAGTACTTCAGGTCTGGGATCCATTCATATACATGCAACAAATAGAAATGCATTTCAGATAGCTTCACATATGCAAGCTGGGGCATAAATTATAATCTATAACATGATAAATATTCGAGGAGCAATGCTTTATACGTAGTTGAAAGAGGATATGGTTGTGACTGTGTCAATGGAGATAACTGAGAATTGCTTGCAGGAAATTGCTGTTGTGACTGAAGATACTGGTTCTGTTGCTGTCGCTACTGTTGGTGGTGTTGCTGATGCAGTTGGCGAACTACATTCACATAGGCTTGATTATGGTTTTGACTTTGAGGTTGAGGATACTGCTGGTTACTATGCCCTTGCTGCTGCTGAGGCTTCTGAAGATGATGTTGACCAGAAAAACTCTGATTTGTTGAAGAAACCATCTGATTAGAGTAGGCAGTGTTCACGCCATTGAATGAAGAGGCTGTCTGACCATTATTCTGGCTGGTGTGAAGTGGAAGCTCTTGCATAAGCATCTGCCGCTGCTCTTGACTGGTCCGTAAACCCAAGCATACACAAGAACAATTGTGAATTATCATGAAGTCTCCCTACAATATTAAACCTCAACCTACAGAAATGGAAGGCAAGTTCTAGAGATATCAAAGAGAGAAGCACTTACAAATTCCACTTTAACTTTAAAGGTATTATCTGCTTAAGTTACAGCTAAATGGTAACAACATTGTGCTCATCATAAATTGTAGTTATAAATCCTAGCCTTGGCAATGCCATTCCTCTGCAAAGTCCACACATCATTCCAGTGCAATTTCCTGTGGTTGGCAACTTGGCACTACACAATCATTTGAATTTGGTAAGCGAATAATTGGAAAACCAGCAGAAACAGTGACAACAGATGGTTGCAGGCTTCTTCCTACCACCAATCGATTATAATGTTGCAACCGTTGTTGTTGCTCATCAATGGAGACAGAGAGGGACCTTCCTGAAGCAAATCTCTGCACATCCCTGCTACAAAACAAAGCAAAAATAAGTGTGTATCCAGAATGTATGAAAGCAATTAAATCTAGCCATATTAGGCACATAATGATACATTACCTTGCAGTGGCTCCAAAGTTCAGACCTACCAATGAAGCTACCAAACCAGAACCCAACTGCACAGTGTTCGTCGCCTGTAACAGAGTAAGTCCAGCTGAAATAGGTTGTATCCCTGAAGATGCTCCCAGAATGTTGGCCATTGCCAGGCCACTCGCATGTGGAGAATGTAACTGATAAGGATTGGTAACTATCTCTGAATTTGATGGGGTATCATCACATAGATCCAGAGGCCTTCATCCAAAGGAAGCCATGCAATTATAACATGAGTATGTTCAGAAACCAGCTAACAAATGGATGAGAAGCATGTTAAGACGATCAAAACATATTTTCATTGTAATCAAAAGATGTTAACTTATGTCAAAACTCCCCCACTGGAGCTATTTGAACTCTTGTTGGAAATGAAAATGATCTGTGAAGGATGGACCTGTGCACAACGCTTCTGCTCTTCCGAATCATTCTGCAAAGCAACAACGGCAACAAAAGATAATGTAAATATCCACAGTTGTATATTAATGATTCATTTGTGATATCGCCCTTATAAACAAATTATCAAAACTGCAACTAGAGTGTCCAAGAAGCTCCAATGGGATTTCGTCCTGATAGATAGTAATGACCATTGTTAACTTATTGATCAGATAACTGGGCAATAAGGCTCATGTAATAAAGTCATTAAGATGTGTAATAAATGTAATAAGGAGTCAGATCAAGTAAGGCCCTCACCTGATTCTCAACAGCTGCATCCCAACCAACATTCTTTTCTACAGCTGGACATATCACCCCTTTCGGTAGGAACAGGGGAGCAGTACAACCAGGATTGTGATGATTGGCATGTCATCCAAACTCAAGAACTGAATGCGACTCCTCTCAGCCTCCCATTTTGACAAGGGAGGGTAGTTCATCAAGGACTAAGGAGCAATTTATTAGCAATTAGTTAAAGTACCACCTAGCTTTTTCTTCTTTTCTTGGTATCCAACAACAATTCGACTTACAACAAACATATTCGTTGAAACATTCACCTGCAGTCAATTTCAATTTTCAATTTTACATGGATCTGTTGAAAACATCAACCATTCGACTTACAGGAAACATATTCGTTAAAACATTCACCTGTGGTCAATTTCAATTTTCAATTTTACATGGATCTGTTGAAAACATATAGACTAATTTTCAGGTATCTATCTCAAACAAAAGCTTGTTCTCTCACTGGGCATTAAACTGCTCGCTCGGATTCCATAACTACCCCACTCAATACAGGGACTTGCTGCCTCACAGCTTCCGTTGTTTAATTTTCAATTCATTGAAACTTGTGACAAATGTAGAATGCCTTATGACATGAACTGTAGCTAAGGATTTATTTAATTTTCTATTCATTAAAACTTGTGACAAATATGGAATGCCTTTTCCCATGTAGAGTTTATTTTTTTGTAATTTAAATAAGTTACATTATAATCCTCCTGTGTATTTTTCCACCTTCGTATATGCCTTACCAGTTATGAAGTAGGTTATGTAAATTGTTCGTAATTAAAAGTTTTTCCCAATAGAGATTTTTTTCTTTGGTGAATTTTCCATCTGGTGGGAAAGAATAAGCAGGTATGGTTCCACTGTTAGCTAGTTCGTCAAATTGTCTATCCTGCACACTAGTTGCGTTATTGTACTAAACATTTTATATTATGATATAAAATACTAGACAATTTATATTATGATATAAAACGAATATACTTTGATTAATTCCCCCTACAATTGGTAGATGATATGCTTTATTGTCTTTTTTGTTTTTCTTGTGTTATTTATAATGATTTTTCTTGGGGGTTTCGATTCTATATGTGGTCATATGTTTATAAAAGACCTCTTGGTCTAAACCCGCTATAGTAGCCACTCTCACAGTGACAGGATTAAAATATAGCACCAACTAAGATTAAAATATAGTACCAGTTTATGAGCGATGAGAGTATGTGAGTCTAGGTTATATTCTAATGTCGGCGCATGTATGGTATTAATATTATTTTCTTTAATTGCTTATGACTTCGTTAAAATGTCTGTATTGTATCATATGAGATACTCCAGATTTTAATATGAATTGAGGTATGAATCTTTCGTGTATGGTTTTATCTGGTCGCACACAGCTTTGGCTGTAATATTTCAACTAATATATATACATAACAACGTACCGATTTGACACTAAATCTGCCTCTATTTTCTCTTTATTAATATCAATTAATTAGTTGCTGTCGATTCCCTTACTATCTGAACTCGCTCATGAATTTGGGTCCCGTAATAATTCCTTTTCCCCATGTCCACATTATTGGCATGTCCTATTACAATATATGCATTTATTATTTATAAAAAACCTTATTCTTGATTTTATAAGGTACATCCACTTTGACTTTGAAAAATCTCCAAATAACCTTTGCATTGTTTTATAAAATTGATGGTTTATATGGCTTCCGCTTATAACTCTCGATAATTAATATTCATTTTATTTGCATTGAGTATTAATTCTTTTTCTCCCTTCCACATTTCAACCATGTATGATTTTATTATGGTCTACAAGTAGGGATTTATCACTAATTTCAGCTATTGTAACTCCTATTTTATTTTCAATCAGATCCAACCCATATATTGCTTTCCTCAAATTTCTCATCCATAATAATAACTAATTCTTTATTCTATGCATACCCGGGAAGAATAGTAAACTGTAATTAGATCAATTGCGCAGACATCTAATAATTGAAATAATCGCAGAATACAGGGATATATCAAAAGAATTATATTCGATACATACATACCATTAGCTAGTCAAAATTTACATTAACGAAAATTGTCCAACCATAATTTCTGCTTGGAAAACTATTCAGGAAGTAAGGACGTTCCTCCCAACTGTGAATTGCTTTTGCAATTTCTCCAAGCTAAGATATTCTTGCCTTCCAGAATCAACGATATCTTTGATTCATGGGTGGTTTTCTTTTATAACATTTTTCTAGTAGATATTTTAGCAGCCTCCTGATATTCTTGCTCTCTAAAATCAACCATATCTTTGATTTATGGGTGGTTTTTTTTTATAACTTTCTTCCCAGCTAAATTATTTTAGCTGTCTCTTGTTTGTAAGGGTCCAGCTTTAAGTTCTTCTTAGGCATTTTTCTTTTTATTTCTCTGAAAAGATTTGTTTTTTTTTTTTTAAGATTTTTTTTATTGGTACACTTCATTCTTGATGAACTGGTCTCTGGCTCTAATAACAGTCTTCTTAGTTTGACTGCAATATCTTCTATGTCTCCAGTTTGATCTTTTTCTAATTCCCTGAGCTCATCAGTCATGAAATCTTCCCTTGTGCAATAGTGAAAACTCAATAATTTCTGTCTCAAATAACTAATAATTCCGCTGATGCAATTCTGATATCTATTTCCTGTTTCATGAAAGGAACAGCATATATATATCTATAATTGGCACACAGTGTGCTTACAACACAAACATGTTGTCAGCGCTTTTATAACCATTTCAATTCACCATACGCTTCATAATAATGTACAGCACTCAGCTTATAATGGATACGCAAATCAAACCTTTTAAATCATGACAGCAGCGTATTGTATATTAAATGGACAGGGCACATGCGTTTCACTGTTTTATAACTCATACAATTCAAACCCCGCTCGGCCTTCTCATAATCAACACCATTCACACTGATTTAAACTAGAGTGGACTGCATATAATTCATGGAGGATAGCGCACTGTATTTTCAGAGTTTGAGACTGTTACAAAATACCATACATATATCTATGCGTACAACACACTGTAATTAAATAAACCCATATACTCTATTCAAAGTATGGCGTTAGCGCATCAAAACTCATCGGACAGTCTAACAAATATGGTTTAATTAATAACCATGGTATATATTAGCTAACGCAGTCTCCCAATGGAACTGCTACAGCGTTCCAATTAACTCTACAAGCATACACACATAAATTGACACCGCTTCTAATTAATTTACACTCATACATATCCCATAAAAGAAAACAGTATGCGCATTGCTGGAATATTAAAGTAACTCTAAATTTTATTCAATCCTCCATTTATGAACAGCGCGGAAGAAAATCTCCCTTATTACACAGCTAAACCACATACTATCACCCACGGTTCCGCGCTCTCCATCCTCAATCTAAGAAACTGGTTTTTTCCTCCTTTTTAGAGCTGCGGATACATTCATTTTCTCATTGTTCATGCATAAAAATTTATAATTTCAGACTTTTACATGAGAGGAAATCTTTCCTCCTTGGCGGCTAAGTTTTTACATCTTTTTCCTTTTTTACTCATAATGTAAATCTTTATTTAGTACAAAAGCGGCTTTTACCTAATAATTTAAGCTTTTTACTATTTAGTAAGTTTTATTCTCCATGCTAATCCTACTTTTAGAGAAAAGATAGCATGTCTTTTTTTTTTTTTCTATTTTTAACGAGGAAAAACATAGGAACAGCAAGCTTTTCCCGTCTCCCGTCTGAGTGCATGCACCTGCATCAGACTCCCAAGGTTGAAAATGATCATGATCTCCTGATCATGCTTTTTTTTCTTATCCGCCTGGATCCCATACTTTGTTTTGCAAGTCCCCATCTGTTGTTACTTGTTGCCTTTCTCCAGGTCCCCATATTTTACGCTGTCTTGCTCCATTAGCTACACTTTCATAATCTGTCTCTGTTTTCATCTTGCCGCTGCTTCCGATGCTTCTCTTCGTTGCTGATGTTTCCCGCTGAGATGCTTTTAACATGATTCCTCTAATGAGTTCAATTTCTTTGTCCAATAATTCTTCAAACCGTTGACTTCTTACTGCGTGCTGAGCTAAGATGGCTTGCTCATTCTGTCATGTTACCTGCTGACTTCTTGCTCTTATTCTTGTTTCTGTTCTGACTGCCACCCGATCATCCACACCCTCTTGTCTTCTGGAACAGAAAACTTCTTCTCCCTGCAATTGACTACTCAACTGAGTCAAATGTTCCGCAACAATACCTGCATTCACAAAACACTTGTTAAAATAAAAATCATAAGGCATAGTGTCTTATACTCCTTTGCCAGAATCTCAGTATACTGTTCTGAATCCTCCACTATTAGCACATTAGTATGTTGATCCAAGCTTCTCAAAAAATCCTTTGAAGAATTCTCAAGACTGTCAACCAGTCTTCCTCCCATGTCATCTGCGTCCATGGAAATTTCCTGTATTTGTTCATTGTATTGAACTCTTCCATCTGCTGCACTTTCCCTGTCATATCCTGGATTCTCCAACCAGTATTCCAACAGTGCAATTTCTTTGTAGTATTGTTGGAGCATCACATCATCATTTACAGTCCCTGCATTCATGCACAACTTGTCAGTTTGAAAACTACAAGATTTAACAGTCTCACTTGTTGTTTCAGATACTAGTTCTTCCAGCTGATCCTCTTCTTCATTCGCATGAACTTCCTCTTCCAACTCAGCTGCTCTGAGTTCTTCCTATTTCAACTGTACATCCACTGTCTGCCCCAAGTATTCCTTTCCTCCAAATAACAGAGTTTTTGAATCAGTCTTATGTCCTGGTACATCCTCCTGCAAAGGAAACAATGTATGATTGACACCATCCTTTCCAAATTTGTAGGTGTTCCTCTTCCCATCATGCATGGCTGCCTTGTCATATTGCCAAGGTCTTCCAAGCAATATGTGACACACATCCATAGGCATCACATCACAAACAATTTTATCTTTGTAATTGCCCACTTGGAATTCTACTTCACATTGTTCACTTACCAACAGTTGATGTCCCTTTTGCAACCATGACACTTTATACGGTGTTGGATGCCTCCTTGTTTTCAGCTTCAATTTGTCTACTACTTCTATAGAAACCAAGTTATCGGTGCTGCCACTATCAATGATCATCTGGAAACATTTCCCTTGAACTTTGCATATTGTCCTGAATAAAGTTTTCCTTTGTGGCGGTTCAGTCACCTCCTTTGCTGACTTGATCAAAACTTTGTTAAGTACCAAAGACTCTCTGCTTTCTGGTGTATCCACTTCTTCTGTTACTGCTGCCACTGGTGCCTCTTTCTCAGCTAGAGCAACAATTGCATTCCTCTTCTTTATGTCTACACTCTCTCGACACTCAAAAGCTCTGTGTCCCAGCTTATTGCATCTGTAGCATCTTATTTCTCTGCCTCCTCCTCTGCCTCTTGCATCACCTCCTGTGGATGCATGCTGGGTTGAGCTACTGCTAGCTCCTTCTGAAGGTGCTGTAGATCTTCCATTACCACCTTGACCTTCTTTCCCTCTGAAAGTCCCTCTCCCTCTGACAGACTTTCTCATGAGTTTTTCTTCCGCTTTCAGTGCTATCTGATAAGCTTCCTCTACTGTTTTAGGAGACAACAGGCTTATCTCATCCTGAATGTCCATCCTGAGGCCATTCATATATCTAGCCACCCTCTCATCTGTATTCTGCGCTTCTCGAGCTCTTATGCTCACCTTATAAAATTCTTCTGTATATTCTTTCACTGTTAAAGCTCGCTGCCTGAGATTTTGCATTTGCCTAAACAATGTCTGCTGACAATTACTGGGAAAAAACTTACCTTTAAGCATTGCTACCATCCTGCTCCAATTCTTGATTGGCTGCTTGCCCAGTCTCCTCCTTTCCGCCTGCACGCCATCCCACCAGAGCGCTGCATGGCCTTTTAGTTTGGTGACAGCAAACTTTACCTTCTTCTCATCTTCCAGTTCTTCATAATCGAAGAATTTCTCCATGCTATTAATCCGGTCGATCAGTTCTTCTGGATTTAGTCCTCCTTGATATACTGGTACTAACTGGTTCCATGGCCTGGTTGTGGATTTCATTACTGACTGAAAGAGCTTCATCTCAGGAGAAATCTCTATAGCTTCCTCCTCAGTAGCTTCAGCTTCGGGTTCACTCACGTCTCCATCATCTATGTTCCTGCTGGAGATTAGCGCATCCAATCTAGCTTGCAGCTCCTCTATATCTTCCCTCAATTCGACATTCTCAGCGTGTCGTCCTCTTCCACCACGTCCACGTCCTCGTCCTCTTCCAACCCTGAAAGCCATCCTTCTATTGCTCCTGAGATTTAACTCAACGCCAGTTGCTGGCTCTGATACCACTAATGATGAACTGGTCTCTAGCTCTAATGACAGTTTTCCTAGTTTGACTGCAATATCTTCTATGTCTCCAGTTTGGTCTTTTTCTAATTCCCTGAGCTCATCAGTCATGAAATCTTCCCCTTGTGCAATAGTGAAAACTTAATAATTTCTGTCTCAAATAACTAATAATTCCACTGCTGCAATTCTGATATCTATTTCCTGTTTCATGAAAGGAACATCATATATATATATAATTGGCACACAGTGTCCTTACAACACAAACATGTTGTCAACACTTTTATAACCATTTCAATTCACCATATGTTTCATAATAATGTACAACACTCAACTTATAATGGATACACAAATCAAACCTTTTAAATCATGACAGCAGCATATTGTATATTAAATGGACAGGGCACATGCGTTTCACTGTTTTATAACTCATACAATTCAAACCCCGCTCGGCCTTCTCATAATCAACACCATTCACACTGATTTAAACTAGAGTGGACTGCATATAATTCATGGAGGATAGCGCACTGTATTGTCAAAGTTTGAGACTGTTAAAAAATACCATACATATATCTATGCGCACAACACACTGTAATTAAATAAACCCATATACTCTATTCAAGGTATGGCGTTAGCGCATCAAAACTCATCGGACAGTGTAACAAATATGGTTTAATTAATAACCACGGTATATATTAGCTAACGCAGTCTCCCAATGGAACTGCTACAGCGTTCCAATTAACTCTACAAGCATACACACATAAATTGACACCGCTTCTAATTAATTTATAGTCATACATATCCCATAAAAGAAAACAGTATGCGCATTGCTGGAATATTAAAGTAACTCTAAATTTTATTTAATCCTCCATTTATGAACAGCGCGGAAGAAAATCTCCCTTATTACACAGCTAAACCACATACTATCACCCACGGTTCCGCGC
This sequence comes from Pinus taeda, assembly GCA_000404065.3. Taxonomy (NCBI): domain Eukaryota; kingdom Viridiplantae; phylum Streptophyta; class Pinopsida; order Pinales; family Pinaceae; genus Pinus; species Pinus taeda. The sequence goes on from APFE031462793.1 coordinate 118,290, forward strand.
TCTCCATCCTCAATCTAAGAAACTGGTTTTTTCCTCCTTTTTAGAGCTGCGGATACATTCATTTTCTCATTGTTCATGCATAAAAATTTATAATTTCAGACTTTTACATGAGAGGAAATCTTTCCTCCTTGGCGGCTAAGTTTTTACATCTTTTTCCTTTTTTACTCATAATGTAAATCTTTATTTAGTACAAAAGCGGCTTTTACCTAATAATTTAAGCTTTTTACTATTTAGTAAGTTTTATTCTCCATGCTAATCCTACTTTTAGAGAAAAGATAGCATGTCTTTTTTTTTTTTTCTATTTTTAACGAGGAAAAACATAGGAACAGCAAGCTTTTCCCGTCTCCCGTCTGAGTGCATGCACCTGCATCAGACTCCCAAGGTTGAAAATGATCATGATCTCCTGATCATGCTTTTTTTTTCTTGTCCGCCTGGATCCCATAATTTATTTTGCAAGTCCCCATCTGTTGTTACTTGTTGCCTTTCTCCAGGTCCCCATATTTTACTCTGTCTTGCTCCATTAGCTGCACTTTCATAATCTGTCTCCGTTTTCATCTTGCCGCTGCTTCCGCTGCTTCTCTTCATTGCTAATGTTTTCCGCTGAGATGCTTTTAACATGATTCCTCTAATGAGCTCAATTTCTTTGTCCAATAATTCTTCAAACCGTTGACTTCTTGCTGCCTGCTGAGCTAAGATGGCTTGCTCAGTCTGTCCTGTTACCTGCTGACTTCTTGCTCTTATTCTTGTTTCTGTTCTGACTTCCACCCGATCATCCACACCCTCTTGTCTTCTGGAACAGAAAACTTCTTCTCCCTGCAATTGACTACTCAACTGAGTCAAATGTTCTGTAACAATACCTGCATTCACAAAGCACTTGTTAAAATAAAAATCATAAGCCATCAGTGTCTTATACTCCTTTGCCAGAATCTTAGTATATTGTTCTGAATCCTCCACTATCAGCACATCAGTATGCTGATCCAAGCTTCTCAAAGAATCCTTTGAAGAATTCTCAAGACTGTCAACTAGTCTTCCCCCCATGTCATCTGCGTCCATGGCAATTTCCTGTATTTGTTCATTGTATTGAACTCTTCCATCTGCTGCACTTTGCCTGTCATATCCTGGATTCTCCAACCAGTATTCCAACAGTGCAATTTATTTGTAGTATTGTTGGAGCATCACATCATCATTTATAGTCCCTGCATTCATGCACAACTTGTCAGTTTGAAAACTACAAGATTTAACAGTCTCACTTGTTGTTTCAGATACTAGTTCTTCCAGCTGATCCTCTTCTTCATTCGCATGAACTTCCTCTTCCAACTCAGCTGCTTTGAGTTCTTCCTGTTTCAACTATACATCCATTGTCTGCCCCAAATATTCATTTCCTCCAAATAACAGAGTTTTTGAATCAGTCTTATGTCCTGGTACATTCTCCTGTAAAGGAAACAATGTATGATTGACACCATCCTTTCCAAATTTGTAGGTGTTCCTCTTCCCATCATGCATGGCTGCCCTGTCATATTTCCAAGGTCTTCCAAGAAATATGTGACACACATCCATAGGCATCACATCACAAACAATTTTATCTTTGTACTTGCCCACTTGGAATTATACTTCACACTGTTCACTTACCAGCAGTTGATGTCCCTTTTGCAACCATGACACTTTATACGGTGTTGGGTGCCTCCTTGTTTTCAGCTTCAATTTGTCTACTACTTCTATAGAAACCAAGTTATCGGTGCTGCCACTATCAATGATCATCTGGCAACATTTCCCTTGAACTTTGCATATTGTCCTGAATAAAGTTTTCCTTTGTGGCGGTTCAGTCACCTCCTTTGCTGGCTTGATCAAAACTTTGTTAAGTACCAAAGACTCTCCGCTTTCTGGTGTATCCACTTCTTCTGTTACTGCTGCCACTGGTGCCTCTTTCTCAGCTGGAGCAACAATTGCATTCCTCTGCTTTATGTCTGCACTCTCTAGACACTCAAAAGCTCTGTGTCCCAGCTTATTGCATCTGTAGCATCTTATTTCTCTGCCTCCTCCTCTGCCTCTTGCATCACCTCCTGTGGATGCATGCTGGGTTGAGCTACTGCTAGCTCCTTCTGCAGGTGCTGTAGATCTTCCACTACCACCTTGACTTTCTTTCCCTCTGAAAGTCCCTCTCCCTCTGGCAGACTTCCTCATGAGTTTTTCTTCCGCTTTCAGTGCTATCTGATAAGCTTCCTCTACTGTTTTAGGAGACAGCAGACTTATCTCATTCTGAATGTCCATCCTGAGGCCATTCATATATCTAGCCACCCTCTCATCTGTATTCTGCGCTTCTCGAGCTCTTATGCTCACCTTATAAAATTCTTCTGTATATTCTTTCACTGTTAAAGCTCTCTGCCTGAGATTTTGCATTTGCCTAAACAATGTCTGCTGATAATTACTGGGAAAAAACTTACCTCTAAGCTTTGCTACCATCCTGCTCCAATTCTTGATTGGCTGCTTGCCCAGTCTCCTCCTTTCCACCTGCACGCCATCCCACCAAAGCGCTGCATGGCCTTTTAGTTTGGTGACAGCAAAATTTACCTTCTTCTTATCTTCCAGTTCTTCATAATTGAAGAATTTCTCCATGCTATTAATCCAGTCGATCAGTTCTTCTGGATTTAGTCCTTCTTGATATATTGGTACTAACTGGTTCCATGGCCTGGTTGTGGATTTCATTACTGACTGAAAGAGCTTCATCTCAGGAGAAATCTCTACAGCTTCCTCCTCAGTAGCTTCAGCTTCGGGTTCACTCACATCTCCATCATCTATGTTCCTGCCGGAGATTAGCGCATCCAATCTAGCTCGCAGCTCCTCTATATCTTCCCTCAATTCGACATTCTCAGCATGCCGTCCTCTTCCACCACGTCCACGTCCTCGTCCTCTTCCAACCCTGAAAGCCATCCTTCTATTGCTCCTGAGATTTAACTCAACGCCAGTTGCTGGCTCTGATACCACTAATGATGAACTGGTCTCTGGCTCTAATGACAGTCTTCCTAGTTTGACTGCAATATCTTCTATGTCTCCAGTTTGGTCTTTTTCTAATTCCCTGAGATCATCAGTCATGAAATCTTCCCCTTGTGCAATAGTGAAAACTTAATAATTTTTGTCTCAAATAACTAATAATTCCACTGCTGCAATTCTGATATCTATTTCCTGTTTCATGAAAGGAACAGCATATATATATATAATTGGCACACAGTGTGCTTACAACACAAACATGTTGTCAGCGCTTTTATAACCATTTCAATTCACCATATGTTTCATAATAATGTACAACACTCAGCTTATAATGGATACGCAAATCAAACCTTTTAAATCATGACAGCAGCGTATTGTATATTAAATGGACAGGGCACATGCGTTTCACTGTTTTATAACTCATACAATTCAAACCCTGCTCGGCCTTCTCATAATCAACACCATTCACACTGATTTAAACTAGAGTGGACTGCATATAATTCATGGAGGATAGCGCACTGTATTGTCAAAGTTTGAGACTGTTACAAAATACCATACATATATCTATGCATACAACACACTGTAATTAAATAAACCCATATACTTTATTCAAAGTATGGCGTTAGCGCATCAAAACTCATCGGACAGTGTAACAAATATGGTTTAATTAATAACCACGGTATATATTAGCTAACGCAGTCTCCCACTAGAACTGCTACAGCGTTCCAATTAACTCTACAAGCATACACACATAAATTGACACCACTTCTAATTAATTTATAGTCATACATATCCCATAAAAGAAAACAGTATGCGCATTGCTGGAATATTAAAGTAACTCTAAATTTTATTCAATCCTCCATTTATGAACAGCGCGGAAGAAAATCTCCCTTATTACACAGCTAAACCACATACTATCACCCACAGTTCCGCGCTCTCCATCCTCTATCTAAGACACTGGTTTTTTCCTCCTTTTTAGAGCTGCGAATATATTCATTTTCTCATTGTTCATGCATAAAAATTTCTAATTCCAAACTTTTACATGAGAGGAAATCTTTCCTCCTTGGCGGCTAAGTTTTTACATTTTTTTCCTTTTTTACTCATAATGTAAATCTTTATTTAGTACAAAAGCAACTTTTACCTAATAATTTAAGCTTTTTACCATTTAGTAAGTTTTATTTTCCATGCTAATCCTACTTTTAGAGAAAAGATAGCATGTCTTATTTTTTTTTCCTATTTTTAACTGTGGAAAAACATAGGAACAACAAGCTTTTCCGGTCTGAGTGCATGCACCTGCATCAAAACTACCCTTTCAACCTAATTTGCTAAATATCATGCTTCTTATGTCTTGTAGTTATAGGCCTATTATGAAAAATTGTCTCCTCTTTCAATTTTTTCTAAACATTTGGTGCTAAATCCTCTATAGAAGGTAGGACCTAATCCTATTACTGATCTAGCATGCAAGACTCATAGAGTTAGATTTTCTACATTCATGCTGAGTAAATTCATATGTATTGGATTACACTAAGTCTAGAGAAATTATCTATAACCTTCTATATTATCTTGAAAGGACCGTATTGTATAGACTCTATTTTCTTACTCAAACCTTATAGCCTCTCCTTGTTCATCTTTAACCATACTCTATCTCCTACCTTGAATAACTTATCAGTTCTATATTGATCATGCTTGGCCTTGTGCTTTTATTATGTCTTCTTTAGTATCTCCAATACTTTTGGATGGATCTTCTTGATCTTCTCAAATCATTTTTATACCCATCAAGCATCCTCTTTGAAATACTCCCTCACTCTTGATTGTTATCCATATGCAATATACGAAGGTGAATCTAGAAAATATCCAAAACAAGTTTCAAATGGTGACTTTTAAATAGAACTATGGAATGTTTTATTATAAAATTGTCGTATATATACTAGATTTTCATCCCAAGTCCTTATATGTTTTTAACTATAACACCTCAAAAGGTGCGACAAAGCATTAATGACTAGTTTTACTTTCCTATCTATTGTTGTAGACATCTACAACTTTATTTCCAGATTCTTTGACTCAAAGTGGATCACTATATTATTTTTCATCCATATTTATGCTTTCAAATTAGAAAAATTGGAGGGATTAACTCACAAGGCCATTTTTACTAATGGGTCCCAATTTGGTGAATTATGGTATAAAACATTTTGAAGGATGTTTGTGGCATTTAATAAATGTTTTGGGGGTACAAAAATTGTCACGTGTGGTAGAACCCATAACACTATTCTACACTTAGTTTCCTTTCCATAAGTGAAATAAATACCTCAAATGGAGTGCATATGCAAAAATTATGCCAACAGGAACTTGACCTTCCTATTTTGTTCACCATGATTCAAGAGGATGACATATCAATCCCATTACTCTTGAAAATGGGGCTATCCATGTGACCATGATTAATAATAATTTAGAAGAGTTGAGTTGTAACTCATATTGAGGGTTGAATGCGTCAAATTTAACCCTTAGGTGGCCATGAGGTTGTGATATAACCAAGGCATTGGGGAAAAGCCGTTTGATTATTTTCTAGTGCATTTTGTTCCATAGATTAGCATTGTAGATGACAATGGATAGATAGAGGGAAGAATATAAAGGGTTTGTGTTTTGAACCAGCTCACGAGCCACAAGTCTCACTTCTTCGTATTCACACCATTTCCATTAAAAGAAAGAAAGAATAAAGAAATCTAACCTTCCATCCAACTTTTCTCACATAAAGGAACTTCCTGAGGTCATATCTTTTGTTATTGTAGTGTTTTGAGTAATTTTTCAAAATTTCCTCTATTTTCCATATTTTATATATCACATACACAAGTAGAAATACAAATTTAATAAATCCAGAAAGTATAAAGAAAATTAAACCTCATAGTATAGATTTTCAAATTGTAGTGAACCTTTATCAGTTTGTTGTAACAAACTATCTAGTGGAATATCCCTATTAGTTTGTATATTATATTGATATATCATAGTAGGTTTCTTTGGGTATATTATGGAGAATTATATGGGATCTGGATCAATTTAAGTAGAATGTCATTAAACCGAAGTCATGCTCAATGAATTTATTGATAACCCTTATGGTCCAGAGGAGGAGATATTCACAAAGTTGGAAAAGTAGGTCATATATATTAGTTGTAAATTGAACCTGTCATGGAGGCTCTAGAAAATAATCTTTGAATTAAAGGATATAAAGGTCCTAACTCAAATTTTAGGTATGAGGGAAAAATAAGGACAGAGAAGACCTAGAGAAGGAGTCTAGGAGAGAACAAAAAAAAACAACTAAATTGGAGGTCCATTATCCATTCATAATCCCTATTCAAGATGGATGAAAAGGTTGAGATCAAGCCATATTAAGGAGAGATTGATTCTTTTAAATTAAATCACCATTTGTAACAATTAGAGGTTTATTATACCTTCCATCACATAGAGAAGGAATATAAAACTCTACTTTCCCACTTGAAACTAGAGGGTCATGCCGTAACCTACTCAAAATTCCATATCAACAACCTGTGATGGAAGACATTTTATAGTAAATAAGTGTGAGGGTTAAAAAAAATCTTATAAATTCCTAATTATACCTTATTGGTTATGTAGAGAACTAGTGTATGTAGGGGAATTACTTTAGGTAGAGATAGTGGCAAAGTGTATATGAGTACACTACATAATCAAGAATATGGAAGTAATGTTGGGTTAATATCCCAAGAATGTAGACATGATCCTCAAATATCTTGTTGGACTGCATAACTATTTGTGAAAGAAAGCATTTTTATTCAAATATAGGATGGTGGATGACTCCTATGTACAAACATAATACCTAGAAAATATAAGCCAGAAGAAGGAGCAACATGAAGTTTCTAAAAAGGCAAAGATTAAATGGAAAAGGGGGGAGGAAAAAAATATAACAACCATAGAAAATTAGTTGTGAATATCACAAACATGATTGCAACTACTCTCAGATAAATGGTCATACAAAGGAGAAGTGATAGAAATTACATCCATAAATCAACTCAAATAACTAGAAGAAAGATGCAAAGAAGAGAAATCTCATAGCCAAATATTTGAGTAATTAGGTGGAAAGAATCTTGGAAGAAGATGATAATATCTTCTTTACATTAGTGTAGAAGGGGGTGAATTTGATTATGCTTCATTAAAAAGAAGAGAGGAAGATGACCAAACTCTTTCATATAAAGTTACATGTAAACAACATGAAAATTGGTGCTCTATTTGACTTAGGATCATAGGAAAATATCATTGCAACATACATGGTAAACAAAATAGGATAATTTTTTTGAGATCATACTAGTCCATCTCCAATGGGATGGGCAAATAAGTATGCAATAATCAAGGTAACAAGAAAGTGTAATATAAAGTTCACTATCAATGTTAATTTTATTGATGAAGTATTATTGGATGTAGTTATACTTGACGTATGTGGAGTGGTGTTTGGAAGTCCCTACATATACATGCATGATACAATATTCATGTGGAGAGCCAACCAATATCAACTAATCAAGGATAAGAAATCCTTCGCCATCAATGTGCATAAGGGAAATTCTAAAATTTGATTTATAAGTTCCAACAAAGCCAAGAAACTAACGAATTCTAGAAAGAAGTATGTTTTACTATTTTTAAAATAAACTCAATTTTTGGAAGAGATAGTGGGAGAAAAAGAATCCCTATAGGGGAGTGCTAAGGAATGCATACAACAATTGTCTTAGTTACTACATGAATATAGGGGAGTGCTCTAGGATTCTAAAGAGATACTATCCAAGAGGGAATCATAGCATGAGATCCAACTATTAGTAGACCCTCCATTGCTAAACATTGGTCTATATATGTATTTTGTAATAGAAGCAATTGAGGGGAAGAAGCAGTTGCAAAAACTACTAGAGTGGGGTTTCATTAGACAAAATACATAACCATGTGAGTCACCCATCAGAATTGGGCCTAATAAGGATGGGATTAAGTGAATATCCATTGATTATAGGGAATTGAACAAATTTTTTTTAAATAATATCTTCCTCCCACTAAGGATTGATCATCTATTGGACCATTTTTAGCCAACAAAATACTTCACCAAGTTGGACTTAAAATCAAGGCATCACCAAATTTGAGTTAGAGAAGAAGATATGTATAAAACTACCTTAAACAAGTAGACAGGGTTTGTATGAGTAGTTAGTCATACCATTTGGTTTATGTAATTTACGAAATACATTCATGATGTTGATTAATGACATAATGCATCCTTTTCTAGATTCATTCCTTATTGTTTATTTGGATGACATAATGGTATACAATTCTACTTGGGAGGAGCACGTCTCACATTTAATGTAGGTGATAAAGATATTAAAGAAGAACCAAATACTAGAAGATCTTAATAAATGTGAGTTTACACAATAGTCTTTGGTGTATCTAGGATATGTTATTGGTGGAGGAGAGATGAAGATAGATATCGCTAATATGGACGAAAGCATGAAGTGACTAGTGCTTACTAATGTTTTTAAGATTAGGATTTTTGTTGTTGCAACATAGTATAGAGGAAATTCATAGCGCCATTTTCAGAAGTAATAACACCACTCCATGCCATAATAGTGAGTGGAAAGGTTTTCCAATGCAGGGAGGGTTATTAAAGGCTTTTGAGGGGTTAAATACTTGAAAAATAGTTAAGAACTAGTTCTTGCTTTACTGATCTTGCGACAAAACTTTGAACTAGAGACAAATGTGAGTGGGTATGCCATTGTGGGGGTGTTTATTCAATGAGGAAGGCTTATATGCTACCATTTTATAGTATTTCATGGGGTAGTTCTTAAGTACCCTACCTATGTTAAGGAGCTCCATGCTCTCGTATGTAATATAAAAAATTAGAAACACTATCTAATGGGAAAGGAGATAGTAATCACATGGATAATTAGTAATTACAATACTAGGTTGTACAAGTGGATGGAGTTTTTACAGACTCATTTCATTTAGTGATCAAGTGAAATAAGGGTAGCACAAGCTATTTTTTTACATGCTTTGAGGGCCACTCACATCAAAGATAAAAAATTTGGGAATCCTAATGCACATGGACCCTTTCTATCATGATTCATACAGATCCAGATCTTTTAACTTCAAGGGTGCATTCATAATTGCATATAAAAGAGCACATTAACCAAGTAAATTAACACATGAAAAAAAAGCAAAAATCATAATGAAACCATGATACCAAAGGCAAACAAATGATTTGATTATGGAGTTCACCCAATGTGGGCTACGTCTTCGGGACTTGAACAAAGTGGGGAGGCCTTTTTTTATTAAGTGGAAGCAAAGAAATTAGTTTCAAGTAACTTTACAAAAACGACCCTTATACCTCTAATTCAGATGATAGCCTGGAAATGGAGACCTCGGATAGAGAAACAAAATGTATGGTTAGATTCCTGATGAAAAAATGTGCAAAATCTACTATAAACTTGTCAAATTCTGACATTGGTAGCTCTCGCCCTCTAAAGAAATATTTTCAACATCTAATTTGATCCCTCGCTCATGGTTCTGCTACCTCTAGGCCACTTGGGGTTCCACTCTGCTCCTCCATCAATCCATTGGGAAATTGCTTTTAGTTCTTATATAATTTATTGGGCTAAATAAAAAAGGTTTGGGCCACTAGCCCATTGGTGGATTCAGCGATTATTAACGTCAACAGTTACAATATAATGCAACCACCATTTGTTTTAATATATCTTATGGCTCTGGAGAGGGTTGGGAGGGTCCTTCGAGGGTGGCTCGCCCACCCTATTAACTATATATAATACAATACTATTGAGGGGTGGCAACCTACCACCTCGTATATTTTTGTTTTTATTTTTTGTTTTCTAAGACATTGTAGTCTAAATTTTCCCACTTGAAATAAGGGATATTAGAAAAATTAAAGAGGTGACAAATTCTCCCATTCTGGTGGCTAGATTGCATTTGTTGGGACACTACAAAATTATTGCCTCGTTAGTCACCACCACTTGGCCCATTTTGACCATAAATTTGACCAGCTATAACTTGAGCATACGAACTCGGATTTGAGTGTCGTTTCCACTATTGGAATCAGGGTGATGAGCATTATGATTTGGTCCTAGTTTCACTTCCATTTGAGGACTCTAATTTTTTAGCAACTTTCAAGGCCACTTCTATTTATGGATCCACCCAGATCACATACAGAGGAATACATAAAGAATGAGGACTTCAAGGAGGTGTTTCAATAGTTTGAGAGTTGGATTCATGTGGATGATGGAAACACCACAATTTAATATCATATCTCCAATGAGTTACTCTATAGGATGAAGAAATTATGTTTTCCTAAAGTTGAGCAACTAAAGCTAATTAAAGAGGCTCACACCCCTAAGGTTGTAGGAATTTTTGTAGGGAAAATAGTTGCCAAGTTACTGAGGTACATGTACTAGCCTAGGATGTAATAAGATGTATCAATTCTAATAAGAGGATGTATGATTTGCTACACCAAGTTCCAACAATCTTAGTAAGAGGAAACTATTGTAAATATTTTGGTCGTTGATATCAAAGATACGGGGAAACTACCTATGTCCAAGATAAATATTGAAAAATAAATATTGTTGGAAATATTGTTTGGATACCAAGTTTTTCTTAATGCCCAATTTAGATACCATATATTTGAGGGACCTGCCTCTAGATTATGAGATCAAATGGAAGTATAATATATATTATTTAGTAGCTAATTATGAGACCTTTCCATAAATATATTGAAATCCCTCTAACTCCATAGGAATGAGGATGTATGTGATATTTTGTTAGGTTAGTTTAGACATAAAGTATGGGTCGACACAAAAGTTTTTACAAGTTAATTCCATAAGTGAACATAGAAATGCTATAAATAAAGAATATATGAATGAATTTGAAGATCATTTAGGAAAAAAGAGGTATGAGGTGTAGAAAAAAGGCTAGGGAATACTGTTAGGGTCTGAAAGGTGGAGAAAAAATGTGATTTGAGTGAATGAATCATAAACAAATGTTCACTATAAATTTTCTTCTAGAATGTTCTAGACTATGTGTGGAAAAATATGTTGACATTGATGTCAAAGTGGTTGCAATCCAATTGGTTAAGTTGAAAATTTGAAGCCATTTTTAGTTTAGAAGATAAGATTATATGAGCTTAGAAGCTACTGATATGTATAAAGCTCAGAAAGAGCTTCCCAATGATATATTTAAGTATGAAAAAGGCCTCATGGATTGAAAGATATGGTTTGTCAAATTTATGAGGGTAAAAGCCAAAATTTTGTTTTTTTAAGGCTAGTGGCCCTAAAACATAGTCAACATGCATAGGTGGAAAGAAATACCATATAGGCACATATGTGGACCATCTACAAGCTTAGGAGGGAAAACAGTGGTTCCTGCTTAGGAAACAATACCTTGATGGATTCTCCCTAACGAGATTAGTGAGAGACTGCTAGTAACCGTATAGAGGACATGAGCACTAGGAGGATATGGCTAAACAACGTGGCTTCTACACAAGCAGTGATTGGCAGAGTTTACAGAGTGGGGGACCGCACATGATACGTAACCTTGGAAGTATTTCTCTCACAGTTCAAAAAGAAGAACATGAAAAAATCCCCAGGATAATGGAGTGTAGGACAATGACATTGAGGTGACTAGGCAAACTACATGGTTGAAAGACTCATTGTGATTGGTGGAATACAACAATGGGGACACTGCACCTAACATACCAGCCCAACAACTTTTCCCTTATAGGATCTGAGGGAGCCTCAAATTTGTATTTATGAGGTAACTAAGTCACGGAAATGGGAAAATATTGTTTGGTGACCCCTTCTACCATATGATGGCATGCCATTTGGCGACATGGATAAATTCAAAGAGAAAATGTGACATGATCTAATTGGATAAAGGAGTCACAATGGCTAGATGATGTCAACATGATGTGGACCAATGAGGATGTGACACATGGCATGCATATTTGGCATTTTTAATGTCCAAGTGGGCCAAAAATTGATGACACATGGCATATTGAGAGCGTGACACATGGTAGAGTTGTATATATGGAAGACATGGTGGTGTTGATATAACACTTATAGTTTTCTAATTGAAGGGCACATAGCTTCCATCATACAATCATTGAGGCACTCAAATTCTAAAGAAAAGTTATGAATCCTTCGAAAGGAAATAGATGAATAAGTTATATACACTGACAAGTCTATTATGAAAATTGAATTAAATTAGTAATAGAGTATTAGCTGACTAAATTCATGTTTTAGAGTGAGTATTCGCAGTAATGTGGCATCCAACTTATTACCATCCCCGAAACACAACCAAGAATAATTTATAGTCTTAAATCACGTTGTGGAATCAGAATGGGCCAAGCAACAAATGATATATGCCAAAAGTATACTGAGGGAATATGAAACATTAAATTAAAACCATACTGGCCATATTGAGTATTTAACATAAGAATATATTCCATGAAATTGAGATTTCGACAACTTGGCCGAATTGCCTAAAGCAAAAGAATGAGAAGTTTCTGATAAGTTAAAATACTATAGGGGAACCCCAATATCAGTAAATCAAATCGTTTAGCTAAAAGTACTAATTACATAGAGTCAATAGTGTACAAAATAACTTAGACTCTACATCACCCAACTACCCAAATTAAATTACACTGACAATAATAATGTTATCTCTGATATACAAAAACAAAATTTCATAACCTTCTAAGGGAAAATCCCAAATTGGGAATTCTCTCACCCTGGGGGTTTAATTCCCCAAAAGAGAAAGGAGGAGGGAGGTTAAGTCCAAACTCCCAATTCAATTTCCACCAGGATAGATGGAAATAATTTCCAAAAACCCTGACAATAGAGATCCAACCAACCTATAGCCAGAAATATGGAGAAGAGACACGCAAGAATAGTTGCGTAGTCCATTATTTCTGAATGAAGGTTGTAAGAGGATTAAGGGTCAAGATATTACTTATGAGGCAGTGGAAAATAGAAAAAGAGATTCATTATGCCAACCAAATAGAGAATATTTCCTTTAGCAAAAGAAATAACACCGAAGACAGAAGTTAGAGTAGTTTTCCTGTCGAAGTCATGAAGTCGAAACTGTAGCCATTCACCTCCATTGATCTATGTGACAAAAAGGGTTAATTTGGGGTATGATGCTAAATGTAATAGTTTGTTGTGTCAGAAATTAAATTTAATGACCTTGCTGTGAGAATATAGCCTGAAATGATTCCATTATAGAGCCCTAGTAGTAGAGGCCCGATCTTTCCTGAAAAACTATGAAACAAAAAAGAGATTCAACAAAAATAGGTATTAACATTAAATATAGTGAAAGGAATAAGATAGATATGGTGTGTCAGATCAAGGAAGAAAATATAATAAGGGTGCAAAACAAGGGTTCAAGTACTTGAATACATGAGCATGGAACAAACATGGGAGGCTGCGAGTAGAACATGAAACCATGAACCCTTGACATAATCACAAATGCCAGGGAGAAATAAAAATAACTAGTTTGTAAATTGATGCAAAGTAGGGAAATGAACACAAAGATCTCTAAGATAGTTACACTTGTAGGGCATCGTGGGCAAAGGTTATTCTCTTCCTTGGGACATCTAAGAGCCATGCACTAGTGGAGATGTCAGGTGAATAATGCAGAGTTACAAGCCAGAGAGCCAACGAACAATTGGGTGCAAATACCACCAAAATACAATTTGTGGGATTAGGGTTTGAATATCAAATCTAAACCCTTAATTATCTAGCACCCATTGTCACCATTTAAGGTGGTTCATAGACCACCTGTTTTCATGTGAGATTCATATAAGTGGAGAGAAGAAATTCCATAGATATTTACGTGGTGTATGCAAGTGTGGAAAGAAGAAAATGGGTCAAACCGCACTGAGGTGTAAATAATTAAATGGTATGTCAAGTAGGTATAGTGCCTCACAAACTAATTAATAAGTACCACTTGGAGGATTAAAGTTTTATGAAAAAGTAAAATGTTATTTACAATATCATGTAACCCTAGATATAGGAAAAATGTTCGAACTATGCAAACAATGAAATAAACTTCACCTTTACAAGTCGGTAAGGATGCTAGAGATGTGGGGTACTTGTGTTGGGATACCAAGGGTCTAAATATCTAGTAGGCACACCTAGAACTAACAAAAGTGAATATACAGGGGAGGCCTATTGGTTTGTCAGTGGGTTAAATGACATATGTCATTGAAATTAGAATACTAGTATGGTAGGTGTAAGGAATATGGACAAGTGGACATTCGGTACCAAACTCGCTGGTCATCGATGAGATAAGATAAGTAACGACATGGGAGTAATTTAGTAATTTGAGGTACAACAATTTTTTCCAAAAATTCCTATACGATCGCAACACAACCAAAAAAAAATATGTGACATTATCCCTATTATACTAGAGATGTGATAAGGAATCAATCAAATTGAAATAAAACAAATCATGTGGAGAGATTCACCGCAATAACGACTGTAAGTACAAAATAGGGTAATGCATGTGACACTTGGGAAAAACAATGCAAAACATGAAACAATACTTCTACAAGATAAAAAAAGTTAAAACAACAACAATAATTCAATAAAATAGGTGAAACATCAATCTGACAAGCTAAACAAGTAAAAGAAACCGAAAAAGCGACAAAAGACTAGAGAAGGAAAACTTACCTGGAAAGCAACAATGATTAGATGAAGGTTCCTTGATCTCCTCAGGAATGTCATAGCTCCAATATTGAATGTGGAAATGAGCTTTGAAAACATCGATTAGATAGACTCGGTCAATTCAGGGTTTATGACAAGAAAGTCCAAAAATCAAGGAAAAAGTGACACTTGGTGACAATTTCCAAAATAACTCAAGTGCCTCCTTCAAACTGCTAAAAATAGATCCCTATTTTCTAGGGATGATTTTCACTTTTTTTATTTTTGTCCTTTTCGGGAAAATGTGAAATGCATTTCCCGAAGAGATTGCAAAGTTCTGGGAAGGACTGGGCAACTCACTGGCTCATGCACTGAGCAACTTCTAAGTAAGAGGCTTCTATGCCATTTTTGGGCTGAGTTGCTCTGGGTTGCCTCTCATGCTCTGTGGAATTTCCCAGCTAAAGGGTGATTGTCAACTAGCTCTACACAATTTTGGAGCTGAAGGCTCACTGTTAGCTTGGACTGTGGAATTCCTGAGATCAAGGTTGGTTGCCGCAAGGATTGCACAGTTCTCTAAGGCAAACCGTGAGCTGGATGAAAACCGAGTCAAGAGATTGGCTTGAGGGTCAGACAGTAAATCAAGTAAGAAAACACAAGCCATGATGCAAAGTATGAGGCTCAATCAACGCACAAGTACCTAGATCAGTGCACGATGAGCTGTTGTTATTTCGAAGGTAGGCTCCAAAGCGAAGCATAGGAAAATTTTTGGAGGATAGTTCTAACCGCTACAATAGGTTCTTAAGTATGACTTAAAATTGTTTTTACTTCACCTAGAGTTAGTTTTACTAGGATGTAAGAATATGAGTCATTTGGTTGTAAGTGGCATTGTTTTCTTTGAAAAACAGTGATGAGTCATTGTGTTTTCTTGAATAACTGTGATGAGTTAGCTTGGAATCATTAGTGATGATTGTCCCCATAACTAGTTTGAATAACTAAGTTATTTCCCCTACTGACACATTCTATAGCCTACTATGAGAGAAATATGTGATGATATTTGTGCTCAACCTAAAGTTGACATGTGTCTCTTTAAAAAAAAATTCCAAACAAAAAAAAATGTTCACTATAATAAAAACAAAATTGTATTTGGTTAGTTTTAATTAAAAACGTTACAAAATATCGATAATTCCATTCTCAACCTAGAGTTTCCACATGTCTCTTTACTAAAAAAAATGTATTTGTTAAGTTTTAATTAAAATGTTATAAAACATCAACAATCCGATTTCGTTTGTGCTCACGTCCTCACTTGGTTATTTGTTGTTAATATTATAATCCAATATGAAAGAGATGTGGTAAAAATATTTCACTTTTTCTCATGAAGTTATAAAGAAAATATTTCTATGTCTATGTTAAATAATATAATTTTATATCAACCTTAGAGAGATAAAGTAAGTAAAAGTAAAAGAAAAAAAATCTTATATTTATCTTGTAAATATTTCAATAAAAAACTTAAATAAATTGTTTGAATATCCATATTAACTATAACACACACACATATAAATACACACATACACACACACATATATACAAGGACAAAAAATATATCTAAAGAGAGAAAGTGTATGTTAATGTTGACCCTAGTAAAATATTTCAACGCTAGAAAGGAATAAGTAATTAAAAGTAAAATAATTTAGTTACTGCTCTTGAAATGTGTAATTCATTAAATTTTTAAATATAAAATATTAATGGTAAAAGATTCATATATAGAGATCAATTTTAACCATAGGTTTATCAAGAATTATATATATATTCATGTTTTGGGTTTTAAAAAAGAGATTTAGATATAAGAGAATTGATTTTGTTTACTTTGGTAGAATATTGTGGTTATGAATCTATTAATTCTACTATATATAAAAAATTGAATATGAATATATATATATATTATATTATATATATATATTTCAGTTTTTGGACTTTAAAAAGAAGTTTGATAAAAAAGATATTTTGATTATTGGTTTGCTTTGGGTAGATATGTGATATAGATCTATTAATCGTACTATATATATTAATGAAAAAATATAAATGCATTTTATTTTCTAATTATACATTTTATTTTTTATATATATAGTAGAATATATATATATATATATGTTTGTGAGAGAAAATTATGGATAACTCTTAACATTAAACATTATAATAAAATCAAATAATTTATTTAATGTAAAAATTTAAAATTATTTTAATTAATGTATATAACATAATTATTTATATATAAATAATGAAAATTAAATATTTTATATTATATTGGAGTTTTTTTTTTTTTTTAAATATTTTGGATATGAATTGTGTAAAATATTATATATAAATATTTTCAAAGTAAAAGTATAATATTTTAATTTGTTCGAGGAATTTTTATCAAGATGAGATATATGTATAACTATTTCTATAATGATGAGATATATGTATAACTATTTCTATAATGAGCATAAAGTTAAAACAATTTTTTTGGGGAAAATATTAATGAAGAAAATATATTTTAATTTAAACCAATAATAAGATATATATAATTTCCTTATTATTAAAACATTTGTGTGATATGTTGTCAGGTAAGGAAATATTGAGATAGGATTTTTTTCTTAATATTTCTCAATTCTTCTTTTTGTAGGGTCGTCTCATACTTGAAGTTGGAAAAAAACATAAAATTATAAATTTTTTTTTCTTAAAGATGGTTGGGATAAATAATGGAAAAAAATATAATATAATATTATTTTTTTATTAATATTTTTTGGTGAGATTGTCTAAGAAATATAAAAAAAAGCATAATATTATAGTATCATTTTTTTCTTAATATTTTCCCATCTCTACCCTAATGGTTAAGAGCATGTGCTTCGTTCTAAAGGTTACTGGTTCAAATGATGCCTTCATACACTTTAACAATTAACTAGTTCAAATAGAGATGGAGTAGAGTATGCATTCCTTCATACACTTTAACAGTTAAGTCATAGTATTATTTTTTGCTCAATATTTTCCCCATCCCTACCCTAATTGTAAGGACTTGTGGTCCGAATTACTACCACCATGCGAAGTGTGATGAGCTAAGGCTAAGACGTGCGAAGGAACACATGAAAAATGTGCGTGGAAGGCTTGGCAAGGTGAAATTATAGCGTGGGGACGATTTAGCATCACCCACAGGCCGAACTCATGTGAAATGCAATTTGAGCGAAGGATCATTGGCCGACCAACAAAGGCAAATGAATTAGCAAAGAAGTGAGGGTGTCGGTGCATGCGGTGGAGGAGTTGGCCAGACAGCTCGACTTGACCAACTACCCATATAAACATAGCAAGTGTTGGAGCATTTAGAAGCATAACGAACATTGCTCATCATCATAAGGGAAGTGCAAAGGTGTTAGGAGGCCGTAGCAAGGCATAGGTCTATGCACTCGCTCTCGGGCAGCTCTACACAGTGAATAGCACGAGTTTTGGTGATGGGTGAAGGCGTGGGTCATGGCTTACATGAAGGTGCCCACCCACCATTATGAAGGAAATGCGGGTTAAGTCTTCGGTGAAGACGCTTGCTAGTTCGGTTGGAGTCTCGGGTTATAAGGTGCGTGAGAACGCCTGCCCGCTGGTTGGAGACTCGGGTGGAGAGTGTGGTGAGGCGCTCACCCGACGATCGTAAGTGTGGGTGGAGGGTTCACGAAGGCGCCTGCCCGCCGGGTAAAACAAAGACACGAAGTTCAGTTGTGGAGTTTTGGTTGGCGGTCCGTGTGAGGGCATGCCTACCCAACTCAGGAAAGGTAACTCATGTGTTGAAATGGTGAGGCTACACGAAGTTGTTTCCGGTTGTAAATTTGGCCAAGTATGAAACTTGGGGTTTCTCAAGTATACTTGTAAAATTGTAAAGTTGTATAATATATTGAAATTGGATAGACTCATTGTTCAGGGAGTTTCTCATCCCTTTATACTATGCAATTGTGTTCTTCATGTATAATTGTTGTGGATAATGAATGTGTATGGGTGTTCATTAGTATAAAGGAATAATAATAATAATTGCTGAAGAAAAATAAACTATGTATCAATGTCAAGGCGTAGTCCATGAACATAAGTATTGGTGAAAAGAAAGTATTCGGTGGTGCCACAGCTCGCTATAAGAAATTGAAAGACTACCATAGGTGTAGGAGCGTGACATTTGGTATTAGAGCAGGTTCATAGTTGGTGAAGCTGGTGTATGACAAAAAGGTGTATATCATCTTGACAGTTGGTGTTTGAGTAGGGTTGCTCGTGATAATGGAAATAGGTACTTGCAGGTGAAGGAAGCTAATCTCACTGACAAGTGGAATCAAGAGCTGGTTCAGTTTTGCAGGGAACTTGGTGAAGCTGATGGATGGTCTATACTAGATCACAAAGGAGGAAGTAGTTAGCAGAAATGGTAGGTGAATCTCATGTTGGGGAATCTAGCCATAATGAAATTGATGCTTTTCTTGAAAGGGTGTTGGAAAGAATGGAGGAATTGGAGTCTTGCTGGTCTACGAAGATGAACTTGGCCATGAAAGATCAAGAGGCTAATTCGAAGATGAGGGAAGAATTCGATGAACTCCGAACTCAACATGAGTACACTGATCTTAAGTGTACACAACTTGAATTTGAAGTCAAGGAGATTGGAGAAGCAAGAGATTGAGGTTTGGCAAAAATATTGAACTTGCATAAATCTCTTGATGAAGCCAGAGATGAGATCGCAGTGTTGAAGAAGGCCGTGAGGCATAACTTAGGTGGAGGAGTGCCTCATGTGAAAGTCAAGGAATCAGAACCTTATGATGGTGCAGAGAGTGCGAAGACCCTTGGCAACTTTCTTTGGGATATGGAGCAATACTTGGAATGCTTGGGTCTATCCAATGATGAGACAAAGGTGAAGGTAGCTGCTCAGTTCTTGAAGAAGGATGCTAAGATGTGGTGGCGAAGGAGAATGGATGAGATTGCTAATGGTAGTGTTGATGACATAACTTCGTGGGATGACATGAAGAAGGCTTTGCAGACCCACTTCAGTCCTCAGGATAAAACATGGGAAGCAAGGATGAAGATTAAATTTATAAAGTAGATAGGGAACCTACAGACATATTAGCGGGAGTTTGTAAGTGCGGTTTTGGAACTTCCTGACATGGTGGAGAGGGACAAGGTGTTCAACTTCATTATTGGATTGAAACCTTGGGCACGCAATGAAGTGAAGAGGCAGAAGATAAAGAAACTTGAGGAAGCTTTTGCTGCTATGGATCAATTGGTGGAGCATTATGAAGAAACTTCTAATAAGAGAAAGAAGAAGTTCAATAAGCCGAAAGAGAAGAAGAAGGATGATGCTTCGAAATTGGATGATAAGATGAAGATGAAGAAACCTTTGAAGTGTTGGATATGTGTTGAACCACATATGGTGAAGAATTGTCCTTCAAGACTAAAAGTGGCCACTATTGCACAATCTAATATGAAGAATGAAGAAGCTTCTGTGGGGATGATGCAGATTCTTGGAGCTGTTGCTACTATAGAGGTGGTCTCTTGGGGAGATCCTAAGAGGAATAGCTTGGACTGTGCTTGGATGAAGATGGGGAGTGCTGATGTACTCACTATGATGGATAGTGGGGCTACTCACAACTTCATGAGTGAAGATACTGCAAGAAGGATTGGGCTGAAATTTGTACCGATGAAAGCACAAATGAAGACAATGAATTCTCCTCCTGATTGTGTACTTGGTATAGCTGAGAGAGTGGACACAACACTAGGTGAGTGGACTGGGAAAGTCGACTTCACAATAGTACAGATTGATGACTATGAAGTTGTACTAGGGATGGAATTCTTGAAACAATTTGATACTGTGATTGTTCCACATTTGAAGAAGCTGTACATTTACGATGGAAGGGAAGATGTTCCCATTGGTGTGACCAAACCTGATTGTAAACTAGCAGTGATGTAGATGGAGGATGAGAAGCATATGGAAGACATGTGTAAGTGATTGTCTACTATTGAGGCAAAGCTTATCAAGCAGTCATTGGTTATCAAGACACCATCCGATAATATCTTGGATTTGTCAAGAAGGCTACAGGAGGTTGAGGATGATGATGATGAGGAGGTTTATGTGAGACCGAATGTCCAAGAGGAGGATCTGATTGCATATATACAGAGGATGGAGATAGAGAATCCTGACAGATGGATTGAGCTTATTAGTGAGGGTAAGCCTTCAGGCTCTATTCCCTCTACATCTTCTTAGATGACATAGAAAATGGGGCTCATTGTTAGCTACTCATGGCAGTGAGTCCTTAAAACAGGTTGAGTAGGTATGACAGATGGTGCAGGAATGGTTTGGCATTAGAATCATATTATGTTGCAGACGGGATGGAGTTTCCATGGACCTGAGCATGGGAGAGATTCTTGGTGAGTCCAGGATGTGGTAGAATCTGAGAAAGACTAGTGTAGGCATAAGGACGGACATTCTTACGATTTGAGCATGACAGTTGGACTAATCACCTGACTAGTTCGAGTCATGAGAGCTAGCAGTGTACCAGAGAGATGTTGGCATTATGTTGGAGTATCTAATGACAGTTCACAGGATGGGATGACACATGGTGGAGACAATTGTTTTTACATATGTTGCAGGGATGTTGCAGTGTATGGACTGATTGATATCATGGAACAAGGATGAGACAGTTGGGGATGATGATCTTGGTGGCAGGATGGTTGCTGGGATGAGATATTTTCGAGGACTACAATGAATTCAGGTGGAGGAGGATGTAAGGACCTGCGGTCTGAATTACTACCACCATGCGAAGTGCGACGAGCTAAGGCTAAGACGTGCAAAGGAACACATGAAAACTGGGCGTGGAAGGCTTAGCGAGGTGAACTTATAGCATGGCGACGAGTTAGCATCACCCACAGGCCAACCTCATGTGAAATGAAATTCGGGTGAAGGATTGTTGGCCAACCAACAATGGAAAACGAATTAGCAAAGAAGTGAGGGTGTCGGTGCATATGGTGTACGAGTCGGGTGGGCAGCTCGACTCGCCCAACTGCCCATATAAACATAGTAAGTGTTGGAGCATTTGGAAGCATAATGAACATTGCTCATCATCATATGGGAAGTGTGAAGGTGTTAGGAGGCCACAAAAAGGCACAAGTCTATGTGCCCGCTCTCGGGCAGCTCTACATAGTGAACAACACGAACTTTGGTGACGAGTGAAGGCGTTGGTCATGGGTCGCATGAAAGCACCACCCACCGTTCGGAAGGAAACGCAGGTGAAGTCTTGGTTGAGGACGCTAGTTGGTTCGATTGAAGTCTTGGGTGGCAAGGTGCGTGAGAGTGCCCGCTCGCCGGTTGGAGACTCAGGTGGAGAGTGCGGTTAGGCGCTCGCCCGATGATCGTAAGTGCCGGCGAAGGGTGCACGAAGGCGCCCGCCTGTCGAGTAAAACGAAGACACGAAGTTCGGTTGTGGAGTTTTGGTTGGCGGTCCGTGTGAGGGTGCGCCCACCGAACTTAGGCAAGGTAACTCATGTGTTGAAACGGTGAGGCTACACGAAGGTGTTGCTGGTTGTAAATTTGGCTAAGTATGAAACTTGGGGTTTCTCGAGTATACTTGTAAAATTGTAAAGTTATATAATATATTGAAATTGGGTAGACTCATTGTTCAGTGAGTTGCCTCTCCCTTTATACTGTGCAATTGTGTTCTTCACGTATAATTGCTATGGATAATGAATGTGTATGGGTGTTCATTAGTATAAAGGAATAATAATAATATCTGGTGAAGAAAAATAAACTAAGTATCGAATGTTAAGGCATAGTCCATGAACATAAGTATTGGTGAGAGGAAAGTGTTCGGTGGTGCCGCACCTCACTATAATCAGTTGAAAGAATATTGCAGGTGTAGGGGCGTGACACTAATGGTTAGGAGTATGTGATTCTTCCAGGAAGGCTACTAGTTGAAATCATGCCTTCATACACTTTAATAATTAAATCATTGTGTTGAGGTGGGGAAGATGGGGTTTCATACACCAATTAGATTTCTAGCTCGGGTATGTGGGCCAAATGGTAAAGAACACGTGTTTTATTCCAAAGAGGCTGTGAAATGGTAAACACCAATTTCATTTATAGCTTAGTTATTACCTTAAAATTAATTTATTATTGGAGTTTGAGTGTGCCTAATGGTTAAGAACAAGGTTTTTTTAAGAGGTGGTGAAATGGTAAATTGTTGTAGTAATTTGGGCTATGCCCAAGACTTAGCACGAGACTCCATAAGGGTGGGGGAGAATACTCCTTAAGCCTTATCACAATAAGCCAAATATGATGCAGGGGAATTTAAAGGCGGGTGGAGGGACTAACATCCCATTGTGCCAACCACTTCGTCGTGCCACAAGAAGAGGGGGGATATCATACTCCAATTTGGTATCTTTTTTGGCCATGGTAAAAAATTGGAGTAATCTAGGCAAGACCCAAGATCAAACCTAGTGGTTGCCACTATAACACCAAGAGTATGATTTAGCAAGAAAATCAAACTTAGTGGTTGCCACCATAACACCAAGAGATCAAACCTAGTGGTTGCAACTATAACACCAAGAGTATGATTTAGCAAGAAAATCAAACCTAGTGGTTGCCACCATAACATCAAGAGCAAGAAACTCCAAGAGGGTTGGGGTTCCTATGCCTTGACCCTTATGACAACATGCTAGAGATGTCTCCCCGTGGGATTTGAAACCATGTTCCACAAGAAGACAGGGGGAGGGGTGCAAACTTTAGCAATCAAATCACTATGTAGAGAAGGTCCCCTTAACCCATAAAAAATGAGGTCTCTTACACCAATTTGGTGCTTTGTTTGGCCATTACCTTAAAATTAGATTAGTATTAATATAATATTATTTTTCCTCAATATTTCCCTCTAAACTACCTCTTATGGGGAATGACGAGAAAAACATAATATTATAATATTGTGTTTTTCCCAACATTTATGATATAATTGACCCTATATTTAAAAAATATATATTCAAAATAATATTTGGCATTTACTATAATAATATTGGGTATAGTTGTTCATAACTTATTTTAATTTAATCATATAAATTAAATGGTTAGTAAATATTAATAAACATTTAAAATTAAAAAATCATCAAATTAATTAAATTATAATTGTTATTTTACAACTTTATTTAGAATCATAATAATTATTAATGATAAAAAACATATATAACTCAAAAATATATACATTTTAAAAAAAAATGTAATAAACATTTAAATATGGAGATTTATTCCTATTTGATCATGAAGATTTCTAATCTTAAATAGACTTGGTTAGAATACCATGAGCCAATATCACGATTATCAATACCACATGCTCCAAAAACCACAATAACTCATTTCATACGACACTTTATTCATATCAATTTTATTAAATTAATGAATTTAATTAAAATGACAAAAAACCGAAACTAATTTTTTATATATAAATATATACATTTTTTATTCACATGAATCAAAGATGAGTAAGTACATAGAAACAAAAAAAAAAAAAAATATTGTAATATAATTATTAATATTTTTTTGAAAATTAAATTTTTATATCCTTCTAATAATTATTATTTTTAATAATTAAATTAAATTTAAAATATTTACCTAAAATATTTAAAATATGTTAAAAATCACCAGAAAACTTTCAAATAATTGCATAAAGAATTTAACATTTGGTTCAAAAAGGCAATTGCATAGATATGGTCATCTCTCGTGCATGATAAATGACGGTGGTAGTAGATTTGCTATTATTAGAGTTTTTATCAGCTACATGGAGAACTGTTGGGGTTGCGGGTGAATGAGAAGGTTGATAGTGGTTCCTGTGTCGTAATCCACTCCATAACTACCGACAATCAAATTTGTCGAATTACATTCATCCCATGCCCACCGAGAAGATTTCACGCGTTTGGATTTTATATATACACACGCAATTGGATATATACAAAACTGTGTATATAAAATCCAATCATATATATAAAATAGGTGGTACAAGGGAATAAAAGTCATGTTTATTGTTTGATAGGCTTGAATTATCATTCAAGCATGTTCAGTTTTAAGGAATATGTGTGACCTTTTCACCTAAGTGATGTATATATTCCTCGAATATTTTAGAAATCTAATTTGAATATATTTGAATTAATTATTTTTAATAAATATTTTTTAAAATTTATAAAAAAATAAAATAAAATTGAGGAATGGTGATACAAACAATGAGGCGAATTATGAGGGATGGTGCAAAGGAATTATGGAGTAGGAATGAATATTATTTGAAAACAACGTCCAAGAATATTCAATATGGCTTCCATGAAAATTAGAAACTTGAATAAAGAAACTTGGACTTTGACATATGAGAGCAAACCAATCACTAACATAAAAATGATTTAAAGGTCGAAGATCATGAAGTTTATACTTCTTAAATACTATACTAAAACTTTTGGTGGAAGGCTATAATACCATGGTTAAGAGAATGGTTACATAGGGTAATTATTGTTGAAAATAAGTTGTTTAGAAGTAAATAATAAACAATATCATAAATATGTAATTTCTACTTGTAATGCATTATTTATTTGTTTGGATGAATAGTAATATTAGTTAGGTTAATAAAGTTTAGGGTCAAAATCAATTATGAGGAATTATTCATAATTTAATATTGGAAAAGTTATCTATATTGTTTTTATTTTAATGTGGAATTGTAAATTGGTGTTGATATTTTATTTGGTTATTTACATAATACATTAAATAAAAATGTATGAAATATATAATCTATAGTATGAGGGTTATATTTCTTTAGATTTTAAGTTTTATTTAGTTATTATTTTCTACTTATGCATGTAATATTCATAATATATAAAATGTAGAAAATATAGAAAAGTTAAAACAATCACTCGCAAACAATAATAATATCAATATTTGATGAAGGAAACTTTTTCAAGAGAAAATTTAGCTAGAAGGTGAGGCTACTCTACTCTCTCTTTATTTGGATGGAAATGGTGCAAATACAAAGGAGTGAGGCATGTGGCCCATGGGATACTACAGAACACAAACCCTCTCTTTTATGCCCTATCTCTATCCACTCTTAGCTACTATGCTCTACTGCGAAAGGAAACTCCATTAGATAAAATGAGACCCATTTTCCTCCTAGTGGCCTAGTTATAAAAAATCTTGATAACTAATGATGGGTTAAATCTAACCAATTCAACCCTCAATATGAGTTACAACTTGATCTTCTAGAATTCTCTTCATAATCCCCACATGGATAGCTCCTTTTCCATGAGTCATGAGAGATGACATGGCATCCTCTCAAAATATGGTGGTGAAAAACAATAGGTCAACTTCTAGAAGGCATAAATTTTGCTTCTGAAATATGATTGACGTGATTTTTACACTATTGTAAAGGTATTTAAGTGTAGAATAACATGAGAGAGTGCTATGCTTAGGTTGAACATTTCTACCCCCCAAAAAATGTCATTTAAGGCCTTAAACTAGCCTTAAAAGGTTTCTAACCCCAATTCTCCAAACTAGGTATCATTGCTAAAAAAGGATCATATAAGCTAAATTCTTCAATTTTCCCACCCTAAAAGCATTAAATGAATGCCAAGTAATATAAATGTCCAATATAGATCATACCTCCCCATTTTGGGAGGCTTTTGGTCCCTAAAATATTTTACTGAATGAGGTGAGGAAAAGTTTCCTTTACCTTATCCATGGAGTACTATTTAGCCTTGTTTGGAAGCTACCCTTTCAACCTAATTTGGTGAATATCATGCTTATTGCATCTTGTAGTTCTAGGTCTATTATGAAAACTTGTATCGTCTATCAAATTTTTCTGAACATTTGGTGCTAAATCCTCTTTAAAAGGTAGGACCTAATCTTGTTCTTGATCTAGCATGCAAAACTCATAGAGTTAGATTTTCTACATTCCCGGTGCGTAAATTCATATGTATGGGAGTACACTAAGTCTAGAGGAATTATCTATAACCTTTTATATTATCTTGAAAGGACCGTATCATATAGACACTATTTTCTTACTAGGACCTTGTAGCCTGTCCTTGTTCAACTTTAACCATACTCTATCTCCCACTGTCAATAACTTATTAGTTTTGTATTGATCATGCTTGGCCTTGTGCTTTTATTATGAGTTCTTTAGTATCTCCAATAATTCTATATGGATCTTCCCGATCTTCTCAAATCATTTTTATGCCCATAAAGCATCCTCTTTGAAATACTCCCTCACTCCTGATTGTTATCCATATGCAATACACAAATGTGAAGCTAGAAAATATCCAAAACAAGTTTCAAATGGTGACTTTTAAATAGAATTATGGAATGATTTATTATAAAATGTTGTATATATACTAGATTTTCATCCCAAGTCCTTAGATTTTTTTAACTGTAACATCTCAAAAGGTGAAACAAAGCATTAATGATTGCTTTTACTTTCCTATCTATTGTTGTAGACATCTGCAACTTTATTTCCACATTCTTTGACTCAAAGTGGATCACTATATTATTTTTCATCCATTTTGATGCTTTCAAATTAGAAAAATTGAAGGGATTAACTCACAAGGACATGTTTACTAATAGGTCTCAATTTGGTGAATTATGGTATAAAACTTTCTAAAGGATGTTTGTGGCATTTAATAAATTTTTTTGGGGTACAAAAACTGTCACTTGTGGTAGAGCACATAACACTATTCTACACTTAGGTTCCTTTAAATAGTGAAATAAATACCTCAAATGGAGTGCATATGCAAAAATTATGCCACCAGGAACTTGGCCTTCCTATTTTGTTCACCGTGATTCAAGAGGATGCCATATCAATCCGATAACTCTTGAAAATGGGGCTATCCATGTGACCATGAATAATAATAATTTAGAAGATTCGAGTTGTAACTCATATTGAGGGTTGAATGGGTCAAATTTAACCGTTAGTTGGCCATCAGGTTGTGATATAACCAAGGCATTGAGGAAGAGAGGTTTGATTCTTTTCTAGTGCATTTTGTTCCATAGATTAGCATTGTAGATGACAATGGAAAGATAGAGCAAAGAATATAAAGGGTAAGTGTTTTGAACTAGCTCACGAGCCAGAAGTCTCATTTCTTTGTATTTGCACCATTTCCATTCAAAGAAAGAGAGAATAGAGAAATCTGACCTTCCATCCAACTTTTCTCACATAAAGGAACATCCTGAGGTCATATCTTTTGTTATTCTGGTGTTTTGAGTCATTTTTAAAAATTTCCTCTATTTTCCATATTTTATATATCACATACACAAGTAGAAATACAAATTTAATAAATCCATAAAGTATAAAGAAAATTAAATCTCATACTATAGATTTTCAAATTGTAGCAAACCTTTATTAGTTTTGTTGTAACAAATTCTCCAGTGGAATATCTATAGTAGTTTATATATTGTATTGATATATCAGAGTAGGTTTCTTTGGGTATATTATGGATAATTATATTGGATATGGACCAATTTAAGTAGAATGTCATTAAACCCAAGCCATGCTCAATGAATTTATTGATAACCCTTATGGTCTAGCGGAGGAGATATTCATAAAGTTGGAAAAGTAGGTCATATATATTAGTTGTATTGTGAACCTCTCATGGAGGCTCCAGAAAATAAGCTTTGAATTAAAGGATATAGAGGTCCTAACTCAAATTTTAGGTATGATGGAAAAACATGGATGGAGAAGAACTAGAGAAGGAGTCTAAGAGATAACAAAAAACAACAACTAAATTTGAGGTCCATTATCCATTCATAATCCCTATTCAGTATGGATAAAAGGGTTGAGATCGAGCCAGATTGAGGAGAGGTTGATTATTTTCAATTAAATCACCATTTGCAACAATTATAGGTTTATTATACTTTCCATCACATAGAGAAGGAATATAAAACTCTACTTTCCCATTTGAAACTAGAGGGTCATGCCCTAACCTACTCAAAATGCCACATCAAAACCCTGAGATGGATGACATGTTATAGTAAATAAGTGTGAGGGTTAGAAAAATCTTATAAATTCCTAATTATACTCTATTGGTTATGTAGAGAACTAGTGTATCTAGCGGAATTACTTTAAGTAGAGATAGGGGCAGAGTGTATAGGAGTACACTACATAATCAAGAATATGGGAGTGATGTTGGGTTAATCTTCCAAGAACACAGACATGCTCCTCAAATATTTGGTGGGACTGCATGTAATATTCATAATATATAAAATGTAGAAAATATAGAAAAGTTAAAACAATCACTCACAAACAATAATAATATCAATATTTGATGAAGGAAACTTTTTCAAGAGAAAATTCAGCTAGAAGGCGAGGCTACTCTACTCCCTCTTTATTTGGATGGAAATGGTGCAAATACAAAGGAGTGAGACATGTGGTCCGTGGGATACTACAGAACACAAACCCTCTCTTTTATGCCCTATCTCTATCCACTCTTAGCTGCTATGCTCTACTGTGAAAGGAAATTGCATTAGATAAAATGAGACCCATTTTCCTCCTAGTGGCTAGTTATAACACATCTTGATAACCAACGATAAGTTAAATCTAACCAATTCAACCCTCAATATGAGTTACAATTTGATCTTCTAGAATTCTCTTCATAATCCTCACATGGATAGCTTCTTTTCCATGAATCATGATAGATGACATGGCATCCTCTCAAATTATGGTGGTGAAAAACAATAGGTCAACTTCTAGAAGGCATAAATTTTGTTTCTGAAATATGATTGACATGATTTTTACACTATTGTAAAGTTATTTAAGTGTAGAATAACATGAGAGAGTGCTATGCTTAGGTTGAACATTTCTACCCCCCAAAAAATGTCATTTAAGGCATTAAACTAGCCTTAAAAGGTTTCTAACCCCAATTCTCCAAACTAGGTATCATTGCTAGAAAAAGATCATTTAAGCTAAATTCTTCAATTTTCCCACCCTAAAAGCATTAAATGGATGTCAAGTAATATAAATATCCAATATAGATCATACCTCCCCATTTTGGGAGGCTTTTGGTCCCTAAAATATTTTAGTGAATGAGGTGAGGAAAATTTTCCTCTACCTTCTCCATGGAGTACCATTTAGCCTTGTTTGGAAGCTACCCTTTCAACCTAATTTGGTGAATATCATGCTTCTTGCATCTTGTAGTTCTAGGCCTATTATGAAAACTTGTATCATCTATCATTTTTTTCTAAACATTTGGTGCTAAATCCTCTATAGAAGGTAGGACCTAATCCTGTTCTTGACCTAGCATGCAAGACTCATAGAGTTAGATTTTCTACATTCACACTGAGTAAATTCATATGTATGGGAGTACACTAAGTCTAGAGGAATTATCTATAACCTTTTATATTATCTTGAAAGGACCGTATCATATAGACTCTATTTTCTTACTAGGACCTTGTAGCATGTCCTTGTTCAACTTTAACTATACTCTATCTCCCTTCGTGAACAACTTATCAGTTCTGTATTGATCATGCTTGGCCTTATGCTTTTATTACGACTTCTTTAGTATCTCCAATAGTTCTAGATGGATCTTCCCGATCTTCTCAAATCATTTTTATGCCCATAAAGCATCCTCTTTGAAATACTCCCTCACTCCTAATTGTTAACCATATGCAATATACAAAGGTGAAGCTAGAAAATATCCAAAACAAGTTTCAAATGGTGACTTTTAAATAGAATTATGGAATGCTTTATTATAAAAGTGTTGTATATATACTAGATTTTCATCCCAAGTCCTTAGATGTTTTTAATTGTAACACCTAAAAAGGTGCAACAAAGCATTAATTAGTGCTTTTACTTTCCTATCTATTGTTGTAGACATCTGTAACTTTATTTCCACATTCTTTGACTCAAAGTGGATCACTATATTATTTTCATCCATTTTGAGGCTTTCAAATTAAAAAAATTGAAGGGATTAACTCACAAGGACGTTTTTACTAATAGGTCCCAATTTGGTGAATTATGGTATAAAACATTCTGAAGGATGTTTGTGGCATTTAATAAATTTTTTGGTGGTACAAAAAATGTCACTTGTGGTAGACTCCATAACACTATTCTACACTTAGGTTACTTTCAATAGTGAAATAAATACCTCAAATGGAGTGCATATGCAAAAATTATGCCACCAGGAACTTGACCTTCCTATTTTGTTCACCGTGATTCAAGAGGATGCCATATCAATCCCATTACTCATGAAAATGGGGCTATCCATGTGACCATGATTAATAATAATTTAGAGGAGTCAAGTTGCAACTCATATTGAGAGTTGAATGGGTTAAATTAACCCTTAGTTGGCCATCAGGTTGTGATATAACCAAGGCATTGAGGAAAAGGGGTTTGATTCTTTTCTAGTGCATTTTGTTCCATAGATTAGCATTGTAGATGACAATGGATAGATAGAGCGAAGAATATAAAGAGTTTGTGTTTTGAACCAGCTCACGAGCCACACATCTCACTTCTTCGTATTTGCACCATTTCCATTCAAAGAAAGAGAGAATAGAGAAATCTAACCTTCCATCCAACTTTTCTCACATAAACGAACTTCCTGAGGTCATATCTTTTGTTATTCTAGTGTTTCGAGTCATTTTTTAAAATTTCTTCTCTTTTCCATATTTTATATATCACATACATAAGTAGAAATACAAATTTAATAAATCCATAAAGTATAAAGAAAATATAATCTCATAGTATAGATTTTCAAATTGTAGTGAACCTTTATCAGTTTTGTTGTAACAAATTGTCGAGTGGAATATCCCCAGTAGTTTATATATTATATGGATATATCAGAGTAGGTTTCTTTGGGTATATTATGGAGAATTATATGGGATATGGATAAATTTAAGTAGAATGTCATTAAACCCAAGCCATGCTCAATCAATTTATTGATAACCCTTATGGTCTAGCGGAGGAGATAATCACAAAGTTCGAAAAGTAGGTCATATATATTAGTTGTACTCCGCACTTGTCATGGAGGCTCCAGAAAATAACCTTTGAATTAATGGATATAGAGGTCCTAACTCAAATTTAAGGTATGAGGGAAAAACAAGGATGGAGAAGAACTAGAGAAGGAGTCTAAGAGAGAACAAAAAACAACAACTAAATTTTAGGTCCATTATCCATTCATAATCCCTATTCAATATGGATAAAAAGGTTGAGATCGAGCCATATTGAGGAGAGATTGATTATTTTCAATTAAAACATCATTTGCAACAATTAGAGGTTTACTATACTTTCCATCACATGGAGAAGGAATATAAAACTCTACTTTCCCATTTGAAACTAGAGGGTCATGCCCTAACCTACTCAAAATGCCACATCAACACCCTGAGATGGATGACATATTATAGTAAATAAGTGTGAGGGTTAAGAAATCGTATAAATTCCTAATTATACCCTATTGGTTATGTAGAGAACTAGTGTATCTAGGGGAATTACTTTAGTTAGAGATAGGGGCAGAGTGTATAGGAGTACACTACATAATCAAGAATATGGAAGTAATGTTGGGTTAATCTCCCAAGAACGTAGACATGCTCCTCAAATATCTCATGGGACTACATAACTATTTGTGAAAGAAAGTGTTGTTATTCAAATATAGGATGGTGGATGTGTCCTATGTATCGACATAATACCTAGAAAATATAAGCCACAAGAAGGAACAACATGAAGTTTCTAAAAAGGGAAAGATTAAATGGAAAAGAGGGGAGGAAAAAAGTATAAAAACCATAGAAAATTAGTGTGAATATCACAAGCACCATTGCAACTACCCTAAGATAAATGGTCATACAAAGGAGAAGTGATAGAAATTACATCCATAAATCCACTCAAATAACTAGAAGAAAGATGCAAAGAAGAAAAATATCATAGCCAAATATTTGAGTAATTAGGTGGAAAGCATCTCAAAGGAAGATGATAATATCTTCTTTACATTAGTGTAGAAGGGGGTAAATTTGAGTATCCTTTATCAACAAGAAGAGAGGAAGATGACCAAACTCTTTCATATAAAGGTACATGTAAACAAGATGAAAATTGATGCTCTATTTGACATAGGATCATAGGAAAATATCATTGCAACATACATGGTAAACAAAATAGGATAAATTTTTTGACATCATACTAGTCCATATCCAATGGGATGGATAAATAAGTATGAAAAAATCAAGGTAACAAGAAAGTGTAATATAAAGTTCACTATCAATGTTAATTTTATTGATGAAGTATTATTAGATGTAGTTATACTTGATGTATGTGGAGTGGTGTTTGGAAGTCCCTACATATACATGCATGATACAATATTCATGTGGAGAGCCAACTAATATCAAGTCATCAAGGATGAGAAATCCTTTACCATCAATGTGCATAAGGGAAAGTCTAAAATTTGATTTACAAGTTCCAACAAAGCCAAGAAATTGACCAATTCTAGAAAGAAGTATGTTTTACTATTTTGAAAATAAACTCAATTTTTGGAAGAGATAGTGGGAGAAAAGGAATCCCTAGATGGGAGTTCTAAGGAATACATACAACAATTGTCTTAGTTACTACATGAATATTGGGGAGTGCTCTAGGATTCTGAAGGGATACTATCCAAGAGGGAATCATAGCATGAGATCCAACTATTTGTAGACTCTCCATTGCTAAACATTGGTATATATATGTATTTTGTAATAGAAGAAATTGAGGGGAAGAATCAGTTGCAAAAACTACTAGAGTAGGGTTTCATTAGACAAAATACATAACCATGTGAGTCACCCATCAGAATTGGGCCTAATAAGGGTGGGATTAATTGAATATCCATTGGTTATAGGGAATTGAACAAAATAATTTCAAATAATAGCTGCCTCCCACTAATGATTGATCATCTATTGGACCATTTTTAGCCAACGAAATACTTCACCAAGTTGGAATTAAAAGCAAGGCATCAACAAGTTGGAGTTAGAGAAGAAGATATGTATAAAACTACCTTAAAAATTATACAGTGTTTGTATGAGTAGTTAGTCATACCATTTGGTTTATGCAATGTACCGAATACATTCATGAGGTTAATTAATGAAATAATGCATCCTTTTATAGATTTATTCCTTATTGTTTATTTGGATGATATAATGGTATATAATTCTACCTAGGAGAACATCTCACATTTAATGTAGGTGATAGAGATATTAAAGAAGAACCAAATACTAGAAGAATCTTAATAAATGTGAGTTTACACAATAGTCTTTGGTGTATCTAGGATATGTTATTGGTGGAGGAGAGATGAAGATAGATATCACTAAGATGGATGAAAACAGGAAGAGACTGCTGCCTACTAATGTCTTTAAGGTTAGGATTTTTGTTGGTGCAACATAGTACATGAGAAAATTTATAGCCTCATTTTTAGTAGTAATAACACCGCTCCATTTCATAATAGTGAGTGGCAAGATTTTCCATTAGAGGGAGGGTTAGTAAAGGCTTTTGATGGGCTAAATACTTGAAAATTAGTTATGAACTAGTTCTTGCATTACTGATCTTGCAACGAAACTTTGAACTAGAGACAAATGTGAGTGGGTATGCCATGGCAGGGGCATTTATTCAAGGAGGAAGACATATGTTCTACCATTTTATAGTATTTCATGGTGTTGTCCCTAATTACCCTACCTATGAAAAGGAGATATGTGCTCTGGTATGTGCTATGAAAAGGTAGACACACTATCTAATGGGAAAACATATAGTAATCCACATGGATCATTACTAATTACAATACTTGGCCATACAAGTGGATGGAGTTTTTACAGACTCGTTTCATTTAGTGATCAAGTGTAAGAAGGCTAGCACAAGACATTTTTTGACATGCTTTCAAGGCCACCCACATCAAAGATAAAAAATTTGGGAATCTTAATGCACATGGAGCCTTTCTTTCATGATGCATACTGATCCAAATATTTTAACTTCAAGGATGCATTCAGAATTGTATATAAAATAGAAAATTAACCAAGTAACTTAACACATGACAAAGAAGTGGAAATCATAAAGAAACCACGAGACTAAAGGCACAGAAGCTATTTGGTTATGGAGTTCACTCAATGTGGGCTACATCTCTGGGCCCTACTTAAAGTGGGTAGGCCTTCTTTTATTAAGTGGCAGCAAAGAAATTAGTTTCAAGAAAATTTACAAAAATGACCATTATACATCCAATTCAAATGATGGCCTCAAAATGGAGACCTCGACTGGAGAAACAGATTGCACGGTTAGATTCGTGACGTGAAAATGTGCAAATTCAACTATAAACTAGTCAAATCTTGACATTGGCACCTCCGATCCTCTAGGGAAATATTATCAGCATCTAATTTGATTCCTTGCTCATGGTTCCATTGCCTCTCGCCCACTTAGGGTTCCACTATGCTCCTCTTCTTGTCTACTGGGAATTGCATTGAGTTCTTATATAATTTTTTGGGCCGACTAAACAAGGCTTGGGTCATTAGCCCATTGGTGGATTCGACAATTATTGTTGGGAAGGGTTGGGTTTACAAACTGTCCTCTCCAACCTTGGCATATAATCATTCTTTGGAACACATCTTGTGTTTTTTTGAACATTAGAAATTACAATACAACGTGACCATCATTTGTTTTAATATATGTTGTGGCTCCAGCGTGGGATAACTATATATAATACAACACCATTGAGGGGTGGTGGCCCGCCACCAAATATATATTTTTTTGTTTTTTGTTTTTTAAGACATTATAGTTCAAATTTTCCCATCAAAAATAAGGGATATTAGACAAATTAAAGAGGTGAAAAATTCACCCATTTTGGTGGCCACATTACATATGTCGAGACTCTTCGAAATTTTTGCCTCGTTAGTGATTGCCACTTGGCACATTTTGACCAGAACTTTGACTAGATATAACTTGAGCATATGATATTAGATTCGAGTGTCATTCACATCTTGGAATCAAGGCAATGAGCACTATGATCCGGTCCTATTTTTTTTTTTCTAAATAATACTAATCTATTGTTCACATTAAAGATTTACAGTTACATCATGATAAGCATCAAAATCAGCTATCCCGAGGGAAAGGTAGCTTGAAACAGAGAATTGTCCAAGACAGTGGGTTTGGACGAGACCAATGACTGCAATCCCATGTAGGGGATCCGTTATTTGCCATCTTGGCCTTACTGAACTTACAAGAATTCCATGAAAAACATGCATATTTAACCCTGGCCTAGCAACCATTACAAAAATTATCAGCTGTGGCAAAAAGCCCTCTAGACTGGGCAAAAAACCTGAGACAGAGCTGCAGATCCAAGAATTAGGCATCTGGAGGCTCCTCCACAATTCTGCACCATCCACCTTCAGACAGTTCCTAAGCTCGGGCAGCATCTTTCACATTCGAACTCGGGGCCATTGGCTCCATCTCCATATCATTAACATTGCACACAGGATTCTCCATAGCTCGCGGAGAGCCAGGATTCGGCTCAGAAACTAATCCTGGGTCCCCCTGAGGAGCGTTGGACTCATCCCCTTCCTGTGCTTCCTCGAGAAGGAGCACCGAGACATGGGCTGTAATACAAAGACGGTTCAGGTTGCTATTAAAAGTGAAAATTTCCCAGCCAAAGGAGGGTGAGGATGAGGAACCTGAAGAACTGGGCTCAAGGAATTGACTGGACCACAGATAGCGCCCTCTCCTATTACAAGTACGAGGGGGATGAGTTGAAAATAATTCATTGGATGGAGATAGGGATGAAGGGCGAGAGGGTGCGCTATGGGAGGTGCCTCTTCAACTTAACATCCTTTGGCGAAGTCAAGGCATGATGAGAGTGATGATGCCTTTGCAAAACCCCGAATTAACAACCAGGGAAGTGGGACCAAGGACCTTCAAGTGAACTATCAGACAAGAACCCAATGCTTCAGAGAAAATCAAGGAAATTGATTGAGGCCGCTTCTTCGAACTAACAGAGCAGGAACCTGAACATAACATATGAGACAACTAAAAAAACCAATGGCGAAGGCTCATTTTATTACCATTGCCCCTGCATCGAGATGCACCTGCAATAACGATTGCGTTCCTGGGAGCCGAGAGCCAAAGCATGTTGGAGCTTGTGGAGGTGAAGGATAATTCAAGGTCACCTGCAAAAATTTCTTTAAACATATCAATGCCCACATGGCTAAGATCATCCGTCATCTATATATTTACTTTGTTGTACAAGGCTGGCAGGTGGCGATCATTCTCACCCCACTCAAGTCCCATCGACATTAAGGGAGACTTAACCACCCGCATCTGGGAGAGCAGCATCCTGTTGGACCAACCATTTGCATTCTTGTTCTTGATCATGATTCAGAATTATGTCAAGAGTTCCTGTGCTTAGAGTATGCTTAGTTTCCACCCCCATGTTGGCTAGAAGGTCAGCAACCTTATTGCCCTCCCTCTTAACATGTTTGAAGATGATGGCCCTATTGTTGAGAAGCGCTTGTTCTATGGCCTCCAATCTTGCTTCGAGTGTCTAGCTAGTGGCAATGTTCCTTGCATGAGATCAACTTAGGAGCTGTTTGGCCATGTTGATAAGGATTAAGGAGTCACATTCGATCTCTATGGGATGGAGATTGTGTTTCCAGGAGAGGAGAAGACCTTGCCAAAGTCCTTCCAACTCTGCCGAATTATTGGTATCCCATCCTATATTTCCAAAGTAAACAAGGAGGGGTCGGCCTTCATGATTTCTGATTATTCTGCCAAATCCTGCTTCTCTATGGTTGCCCTTTGAAGTTCCATCAAAGTTGAGCTTGAAGGTGTGCTTTGGGGTGGCTGTCCAGGTGTTCTTTTTTATGTTGATGCTCTCTGAGGGGGCTTGATTTTGAAAGCCCTATGGGAGTTGCATGTTCCAGTTTGCCCAGATGGCATTCTCATTATCAAGAGTGGGAAGGTCGTCCTGCATCCAAGTGCGGAGCACTAGTGTCTCTTTAAGATTCAGACAGAAGTTGCTCCAGATGATCTCTAACAGAGAGCTTTGATATTTGAATATGCGATTGTTCCTTTCTTTCCAAATACACCAAAGGAGGAGCCAAGGAATCATTCTCCATAAGTGTTTAAGAATTTCACTTTTGTAAGGACTCTTTTGCCAATGGAAAATGGAGTTGGTGATGTCGTCCGACACTCTACATCTTCTTTGACATCTGAAGCTTTCCTTCTCCCACAAATGATTGGCTAGGGTGCATGAATCCAGAAGGTGTTGGAGTGTTTCCTCCTGAGAGTTATAGTTGACACAGATTGAGGAGCCATGGTAGTTTCTTTGCCTGAGTTTGTGCCAAGTGAGAATTTTCTTATGCCCAACCAGCCAAAGAAAGAGAGAGACTTTGGGCGAAGTCCCTCGTGCCCATATTCTATCCCAGATGGGATCGGGCAGCAAGGGATCTGTACATATAATTTTATGGGCCTCAGCTGTGGAGAAGGTTCCTATAGGCATGTAACCCCAACAAAGAATGTCCTTGCCATCAAAGTATCTTATTTTTCACTTTTGGAGCTCCCTTTCCAGTTCCTTCATAGACTGGTGATCCGCGTTCCTGATTATCCTATCACTTTACTTCCATTGTCTGTACCCTTGCTTTGTCTCCTGAGTCTAATGCTGCCAGACCTCTTTTTGTTGCTGCTCCTCCCCGAAGTGGCTTGGGATCTGGTTAAGAATGTTTTTGAGCTTTGGTAGTTGGTTCCAAACGTCTATCCAGAACTGAGCAGTTCTTCCATTTCTTACTTCCCAGAAACTCTGTTGCTGGATCAACAAGAAGTGTTGTTTGGCAGCATTCCATATAAGTGAACCTTTTGCAGTGGGAGTGAATCTGATGAGCTCCTCTTGTGGCCTATGATTGGCATATTTGGCCGTCCAGATGGCTGCGCATGGCTTATTGTTGGTAGAGAGCCATTGCCACCAGATTTTTGCACACATGATGGTATTGCTGTGGCTGGGATCTCTCAGGCCGATGGCACCTTTTTATTTGGGCATGCAAGCCATATTCCATCTTACCAAGGCCCATTTGTGATTTGTGCCTTGTATTCCCCCAAAGAAAGTTACACTGTAGATGCTTTATTCTTTTAATTACCCACTTAGGTGTTGCAAGGATGGAGAATAAATATAGC
Source organism: Pinus taeda (assembly GCA_000404065.3). NCBI lineage: Eukaryota > Viridiplantae > Streptophyta > Pinopsida > Pinales > Pinaceae > Pinus > Pinus taeda. The sequence continues at coordinate 157,114 of APFE031462793.1, forward strand.
GGGATTGCCTGTAACACAACTTTGATAAGCACCAGACGACTAGCAATATTCAATGTTCTGTGCATCCATAGATTGAGGCGAGAATCAAGCTTCTCGAGGAAAATGCGCTAGGAAGAATGCTTGATGGCTTAATCAATTAGGGGGGCTCCAAGGTATTTGGAAGGAAGAGAGTCGATGGAGAAACCCAGGATTCAAGCTATGGCATGCTGAACGACAAGGGGAGTATGAAAGAAAAAAATCTACAATTTATCCTTATTGATGCTAGTTCTCGAGGCCTCAGAGAAGTCATTCAGAGGGGATTTGAACAGAGAGAATTCTTGGACAGATGGGTAACCAAAAAGCATGTTGTCATGAACAAATTGCTGGTGAGTTATTTCCGGGGAGTTGTGAATGGATAACCCTCTGAGCTTCTAGGTGAGGAGGGCATGTTTAATGTGGCAGCCCAAATCTTCTGCCATTAACACAAAGAGGAATGGGGAGAGGGGGTCGCCCTGCCTAATTCCTCTCGAGGGCCTGAAAGGACGGGAAGGGATGCCATTTATGAGAATAGAGAAGAAAGATGTGGAGATGAGGCTCAAAATCCAATGAACCCACATAGGAGAGAAACCATAAGAATTTAATATTTTTTGAATATATGTCCAACTAAGCTTATCAAAAGCTTTTGAAAGGTCAAGCTTGAGAATCATACTTGCCTATTTGGAGTGCTTGAGGGAGTGTATGATTTCATGCGTGAGGATGATGCCATCCAAGATCTGTCTTCCTTCCACATAGCCAGATTGTTCAAGCGAGATGAGCAGGGGCAATAGCGGCTTTAACCTATTGGCTATGACTTTGGAGATAACTTTGTAAATAACATTATAGAGGGTGATTGAGCAAAATTTATCCAGAGTATTGGTTCGCTCCTATTTTGGAATGAGCACAATGAAAGTTGAGTTGAGAGAGGGAAAAAGCTAGTGAAGAGTCTGATATTCCTCCACCACTTGCCAGACCTCTTCCTTAATAAATTCCCAGAAGGAGTGGAAGAAGGTGGTAGTGAAACCATCTGGGCCAGGGGCTTTGCCCTCGTTCAGCTAGTTCATAGCGGCATCGACTTCTTGAGGCAAGATAGGGCATAGAAGAAGCTCGTTATGTTCTTCTGTAATAATTTTCAGCACATTCTGGGTGATTTTTTCTATAGCAGGCTATCTATCTATGAGGGGCTCTTGATGCACTTCACTGAAGTGTTTTAGAAACTCCTTCTCGATCTCATCATGCTTTTCCACTCTTTCCCCTCCTTGCTTTTGAATGAAAGGGATAGAGTTGTGCATTCTTCTTTGAACTGTGGTTTAGTGGAAGAATTTAGTGTTCCTTTCTACTTCTTTCAACCAACTTATCCTGGATTTCTGCTTCCATAGTATTTCCTCCTGCTTTCTCCTTTCCCCCAGTTGATTGTGAATGCACTGTTCCTATTCCAAGGTCATTTCATTGTGTCCCCCTGTGATTATTTGTTGTTGGAGATCTTTCATTTCCTTGTTTAGGTCTTGTTGCACCTGAAAAATATTTCCAAATGTCTCTTGATTCCAACGCTTTATTTGGGATTTGAGATGTTTGAGTTTCTGCTGAAACTGAAACATTTTAGACCCCTCTGGTGCTAGGAAGGTATTCCAAGTAGACTTGACGAAGTCTCTGAATGTAGGATGGGTAAGCAAAAACTTTTCGAATCGAAAAGGCCGTCTAGCGGTATTGCCTAGTCTTTGCCACTGGAGGGAGATAGGCCAATGATCAGAACTCGAATATGGGAGAATTGCTACCACTATGTCACCTCGTAGATGTACTGCATTGTTAGATAAGAGGAATATTTCTAGTTTGGAAGCGATTTGATGCTTCCCAGTTCTACGATTGCTCCAAGTATGCGTGCCATTGCAAAATTCTAGGTCAATTAGAGAGTTGTTTTGGATGAATTCTTTGAAGTGTTCATTTTCCTGCTCCAACTTGGCTCTACCTCCTTGCTTTTCCTCTAGCTTAGTGATCATGTTGAAGTCTCCTCCAATGATCTAGAGAGGATGTGTTCTATTAAAGTTTAGAGCTTCTATAGTATTTAGTAAGGCTATTTTGTTACCTGCTTCCTTCGGGAAGTAAACATTGGTGAGATGGCCATGGATATTAGTGCCTATAATGTGAAAAGTAGCTTGAATAATGTGGTAAGATGCATGAAAGTCTGACAGTGTCATCACTTGCGCATTCCAGGCAATGGCTAGCCCTCCAGATGCTGCTGAAGCATCCACTGCAACCGAGTGATTTCCTGGCCATGACCTTGAGAGGATGTTTCCAAGAGTGCTACTGTTACACTTTGTTTCTTGAAGAAAGAAGATTTGTGGCTGCTACTGCTTTATCATGTTTTTTATTATTCTCAGTTTCCCTGGGCTATTGAGGCCCCTTAAATTCCATGAAGTGAGCTTCATGATTTACTACTGGTGGTGGGCTTGTAGTACTTTGTCAACTTAGCATACCTGCCTGAATCAACCAGGATTTTCCCTATTGCAATTGTTCATTGGAGGTTTGTTCTTCTCCCCCACTTTTTTGTATCTTTTGGGAGGAGGCCACCATCCCAATGAATACCCGACTGAATGCCCAACTGTTGTTGCTAATAAGCCCTGGAAATAATGACTTCTAGTGTGCTGAGCTGATGCACTGGAATATTGTCATAGTCCTTCTTTTTGCAGGCTTGTTCGAGCTCAAGAATGTCAAGTCCTCCCAAATCAATGCTCTCTGGTTCTTTGTCCATCTATTGTGCTTGACTATTTTCTTCTGAAATTATAGCTAGGCTCAAGGGTTGGGTTGGTAAGCCGTCAACTTCCATGTCATTTGCTTTCCCATCTGAGCCCTATCGGTCCTCCTTAGGGATTCCAATATCATCTTTTGGGGAATGGGATGTAGGAGATGGGCCTGAAGGAGGAGGGATTACGGAAAGTGAAATAGGCTTGGGATAGGGCATTGAATGCAAGGGTTGATATTCTAATGTTTTAGCAAGAATCTCAAAGCTATTACTCATAGAAGGGAAGGAGACAACATCTTGTTGGGGTTTTATCCCCGAAGAAGAATTTTTGTGCGATCTTTTGCAGCTAGGAACTTTGGTGAAGCCATCTTGGGCTGACAAATCAGAGGGATCAGAGGTATTGGCTTTGGCATTTAACGAGCAGTCCCTAAAAAGATGCCCATGAGCATGACATTTACGGTAGTGAATGGGTACTTGTTCATAATCCAAGGGTTGAATCCATTCATAGTCATCATGGAAGAGACTTACGAAATCTGGTAGGGCCTTGTCCAAGCACATGAAGACACAGATGCGGGCATAGGATGTGTATTTGCGAAGCTTCATCTTTTCCACCGATTTTATGTATTCCCAATATTCCTTTGGAAGCGAGTACATTCTGATTGACACTGGTGCCCAGCTGAGGTCTTCCTTATCTGGGTTGAATCTTGCTACCCATTCACTTAAGAACAATCCTGCTGAATTGAAGAAATAATGCCCCTCATCCAAGATTCTATACTTGTCTTCTAGGCACAAGAAGATTACAGTAAAGAACCCTTTTGGTCCTAGCTGTAAGGTAACATGACCTTTGGGTTTCCAGTTAGCCGAGATCCATCCCTGCAGGGCTTTTTTTGTCAGCCAGAATCTGATAAAGTTTCCAATGAGTGCATGCTCCATCATATACTGGATTTGTTCATTGATCTTCTGACTCGGCAGTTCTATCTTGGGCCTTTCAGCTGCTATTGGTTTGGATGTCTTCGATGTGACCTTAGGTGTTTCCTCTTTCTCTTATTTTCTATCTGGTATCTTGCTGCTCTTATCTGATTGACTGGTGGATGCTTTTGTTTTATATTGCTGAGGGAAATCTCTAATATCCTCTTCTCCTTGAACCGCCCTGAAGGCCGCAGTCCCAGAATGCCTTGGAGGCACCTGGTTGGATGTGGGGGAGGGCTTTGGCCGCCCCCCTGGTAGGAATCCATTTTCGCTCTAATGAAGCCTATGAGACATTGTCGATCCCAAGAGGGCAGGTAGTCTGTGGATGCAGGAACGATTCAGCTTGAGCCATTTCAGAGAATCGTCTGAACCCTAGTTGCAGAGTTGTGCTCAGCCATACACCAACCTCGTCAAAAAAACCGATCTGGTCCTATTTTAACTTCCATCCGAGGATTTTAATATTTGAGATATTTTCAAGGCCAATTCTATTTTTGGATCCATCCAAATCACATACATAATGGAATACATAGAGAATGAGGACTTCAAGGAGGTGTTTCAAAATTTTGAGATCCAAATTCATGTGGATGATGACAACACGACAATTGAATATCATATCTAGAATGGGTTACTCTATAGAATGAAGCAATTATGTTTTCCTAAAGGTTGAGCAACTAAAGCTAATTAAAGAGGCTCACATCCCTAAGGTTGTAGGGAATTTTGGTAGGGAAAACAGTGGCCAAGTTTTTGAGGTATGTGTCCTAGCCTAGGATGTAATAAGATATAGCAATGTTCATAAGAGGATGTATGCTTTGCTACACCAAGTTCCAACAAGCTTAGTAACAGGAAACTATTGTAAATATTTTGGTCATTGATGTCATACATAGGGGGAAACTACCTATGCCAAAGATAAAGATTGAAAAATAAATATTGTTTGAAATATTTTTTGGATACCAAGTTTTTCTTGATGCCTAATTTGTATACCATATATTTGAAGGACTTTTGTCTGTAGATTATGAGATCAAATTGAAGTATAATATATATTATTTAGTAGTTTATTATGAGACCTTTCCATAAATATATGGAAATCCCTATAACTCCATACGAATGAGGATATATGTGATATTATGTTAGGTTATTTGGACATAAAGTATGGGTCAACCCAAACAATTTTACAACTTAATTCCATAAGTGAATGTAGAAGCACTGTAAATAAAGAATGTATGAATGGATTTGAAGATCGTTCAAGCAAAAAGAGATATGATGTGCTATGAAAAAACTAGGGAATACTGTTGTGGTCTTAAAGGTGGAGAAAACATGTGATTTGTTGAGTGAATGAGTCATATAGAAATTTTCGTTATAAATTTTCCTCTACGATCTTCTAGAATATGTGTTGAAAATATGTTGACATTGATGTCAGAGTGGTTTCAATTCGATTGGTTAAGTGGATTAATTGAAGCCATTTTTAGTTTAGAATATCAAATCATATGCAATTAGAAATTACTTATATTTATAAAGCTCAGAAAGAGATTTCAAATGGTATATTTGAATATGAAAAAGGCCTCATAGATTGAATGTAATGGTCGGTAAAATTATGAGGGTAAAAGCCAAAATTTCGTGTTTTTAGGCTAATGGCCCTACAACATAGTCAACATGCATAGGTGGAAAGAAACACCACATAGGCACATATGTAGACCAATTACAAGCTCAAGAGGGACAACAATGGTCCCTGCTTGGGACACACTACCCCTATGGATTCTCCCTAGCGGGATCAGTGAAAGATTGTGAGAGAAAGTATAGAGGACATGAGCAATGGGAGGACATGGATAGGCAACATGGCTTATACACAAGTAGTGATTGTCAGATTTTACAGAGTGGGGGGCCCCAGAGGATACGTAACACTAGAAGTATTTTCCTCAGAGCTCGGAAAGAAGCACATCAAAAAATCCCTGGGATAATGAAGTGCAAGATGATTACATTGAGGTGATTAGGAGAACGACATGGATGGAAGACTCATTGTGATTGGTGGAATACAATAATGGGGAGACTACAACTAACATATCACCCGAAAGACTTTTCCTCGATATGATCTGAGGGAGCCTCAAAGTTTTATTTATGAGGAAACAAAGTCAAGGAAATGGGAAAATATAGTTTGGTGCAACATACATTCTTGCCCTAGACCTGAACTATTTAAAAAAATTCTTATTAAAAAAATGGATGAAGACCCCCATTTCTACATACGATGTCATGGAATTTGGCCACATGGACAAATCCAAAGAGGAAGCTTGAAATGATCTAATTGGATGGAGAAGTCATATTGGCTAGATTACATCAACATGATGTGGACCAATGAGGACGTGACACATGGCATGCATATTTGGCATTTTTGGATGTCCAAGTGGGCCAAAAATTGATGACACATGGAATATTGAGAGCGTGACACATGGTAGATGTGTATATGTGGAAGACATGGTGGTTCTAATGTAACCCTTACAACTTTATAATTGCAAGGAACATAGATTCCATCATACAACCATTGAGACACTCAAATTCCGAAGAACAATTATGAATCCTTTGAAAAGAAACAGCTGGAGAAGTCACATGCACTAACGAGTCTATTATAAAAATTGAATTAAATTAGTGATAGAATATTAGCTGACTAAGTTTATGCTTTAATGCACCATCCAACTTATTACCTTCATGTAAACACAACCAAGAATCAACTATAACCTTCAATCACATTGTCGAATCAGAATGGGCCAAGCAACAAATGAAATATATCAAAATTATATCGAGGGAAACTGAAACACTTAAACATTGAATTAAGACCATGTTGGCCATACTGAGTATTTAACATAAGAATCCAATCCATGCAATTGAGATTTCAACAACTTGGCCGAATTGCCCAAAGAAGAGGAACAAGAACTTTCTTATAAGTTAAAATACTACAATGGAACTCCAAATTTAGGAAAACAAATTGTTGGGATAAAAGTACTAATTAAATAAAGTCAATATCTTACAAAATCTCTTAGACTCTACAACACACAACTACCCAAATTAAATTACACTGAAAATAAAAATGATATCTTTGATATACAAAAACAAAATTTCATAACCTTAGAAGGGAAAATCCCAAATTGGGAATTCTCTCACCCTAGGGTTTTAATTCCCCAAAAAAGCAAGAAGGAGGAGGGGGTTTATGTCAAACCCCTAATTCGATTTCCACCAAGCTCATTGGAAATGATTTCCAAAACCCCTGACGATGGAGATCCAACCGACCTGTAGCCAAAAATTCGGAGAAGATGTGCATTAGAATAGTTGCGTGATCCGCTATTTCTGAACCAAGGTTGTAAGAGGATTCATGGTCGAGATATTACCTGTCGCGTAGTGGAAAATAGAAAAAGAGATTCATTATGCTAACTAACTAGACTGAAATGATTCTGGTATAGAGCCTTGACAGTAGATTCTCTACCTTTCATCAAAATATCTAAAACAAAAAAGAGATTCAATAGAAATGGGTATTAACATTAAACATAGTAGAAGGAACAAGATAAACACGGCGTGTCGACTCAAGGAAGAAAATATAATAAGGGTATTAAACAAGGATTGGAGTACTTGAATACATGAGTTTGGAACAAACATGGGAAGGCACCAGTGGAACATGAAACCATGAACCCTTAACAGAACCACGAATGACAGGGTCCAATAAAAAAATAATGAGTTTGTATACTGATGCAAAGCATGGAAATGAACACAAAAACCTCTAAGATATTTATACCTATAGGGCACCATGGGAAAAGCTTTTTCTCTTCGTCAATACATATAAGAGTCATGCGCTAGCAAAGATATTGAGTAAAGGATGCAAAGTTACAAGCCAAAAAGCCAAGGAACAACTGGGTGCAAAGACCACCAAAATTTAATTTGCAAGATTAGGGTTTGAATATCAAATCTGAACACTTGATTTTCTGGCGCCCATCGTCACTGTCGAAGGTGGGTGAGAGACAAATTATTTTCACAGGAATTTTGTAGATGTGGAGAGAATAAAGTCCACATGTATTCATGCGGCATATGTAGGTGTGGCAAGCATAGAATGGGTTGAACCGCGATGAGGTGTAAACCATTAAATGGTATGTCAAGCAAGCACGACACCACACAAACCAATTAATAGGTATTTCTTGGAGGATTAAAGTTTTATGAGAAACTAACAATGTTATTTATAATATCATGTAACCAAAAATATAGGGAAAATGCTCGAACTATGTAAGGAATGAAGAAAACTTTACCTTTACAAGGGGGTAAGGATGCTAGAGATGTGGGGTACTTATGTTGGGATACCAAGGGACTAAATATCTAGTAGGTGCATGAGGACTAACAAAAGTTAATATAGGGGGGAGGCTTATTGGTCTGTCAGTGGGTTAAATACCATATGTCATTGAAATTAAAATACCAGTATCGGAGGTGTAAGGAATATGGATAGGTAAACATTTAGTACCAAACTTCATAGTCATCGATGAGATAAGATAAGTAACAACATGGGAGTAAGTTAGTAATTCGAGGTACAACAACTTTTCCAAAGCTCCCTACATGAAAGAAAAACAAATTATAAAAAAAAAATGTGACATTATCCTTATCATATTAGAGATGTGACAAGGAAGAAATCAAACTAAAGGAAAACAAAGCATGTGGAGAGTGTCCCCCAACAATAAATGTTAGTGAAAAATAGGGTAATGCATGAGACTCTTGGGAAAGACAATGCAAAACTTGAAACAATACTTATACAAGCTAAAAAATGTTAAAACAAGTTAAAACATTAGCAGTCGTTCAGCAAAACAAGTGAAGCATCAACCTCACAAGATAGATAAGAAAATGTGACAAAAAAAGCAGTAAAAGACTAGAAAAGCAAAACTTACCTAGAAAGTGACAACAATTGCACCGAAGGTTGTTTGATCTCCCTAGGAATGTTATAGCTCCAAGATTGAATGTAAAATTGAGCTTTTGTAGCATCAATTAAATATATTTGGTCAATTTAGGGTTTATGATGTGGAGGCTAAAAATCAAGGAAAAAGTGACACTTGGCGACTATTTCCAAAATAACTCAAGTGTCTCCTTTAGACTACTAAAAAGAGATCCCTTTTTCCTAGGGATGTTTTTTCACTTTTTTTTTTCTGTTTTATTTTTCAGGAAATCTTCCATGCATTGCCTAAAGCAATTTCATAGTTCCGAGAAGGACTAGGCAACTCACTGGCTCATGCACTAAGCAACTTCTGAGTAAGAAACTTTTGTACAATTTTTGGGCTGAGTGGCTCTATGTTGCCTCTCACGCTTTATGAAAATCCCTAGCTGAAGGATGGCTATCAACTAGCTCTATGAAATTTTAGAGTTGAAGGCTCACTATGAGCTTGGATTGTGCAATTCCCGAGAGTAAGTCTAGTTTCCCTTGAAAGGATTGCATAGTTATCTAAGGCAAGCCTGGAACTAGATGAAAAATAAGTCGATAGATTAGCTTGTGGGTTATATTGTAAATAAAGTAAGAAAACACAAGACATTATGCAAAATATGAGGCTTAATCAATGCACAAGTACCTAGATTAGTGCGCAATGAGCTGATGTGATTTAGAAGGGAGGCTCCAAAAGGAAGCATTGGCGAAATTTTGGAGGGTGGTTGTAGCCGCTACAACAGGCTCAAGTGTGACTTAAAATTGTTTTTACTTAACCTAGAGTTAGTTTTACTAGGATTGAAGAATATAAGTCATTTTGTTCTAAGTGGCATGGTTTTCTTTGAAGAACACTGATAAGTCATTTTGTTTTCTTAAATAACACTTATCTTGGACTCACTAATGATGATTGTCCCCATAACTAGATTGACAAACTAAGTTTTTTCTCCCAGTGACACGTTCTATAGCCTAGTATGAGAGCAATATGTGATTGTATTTGTGTTCAACCTAAAGTTGACAGGTGTTTCTTCCAAAAAAAAATCTAATTAAAAAAACAATGTCTACTATAATAAAAACAAAATTGTATTTAGTTAGTTTTAATTAAAAACATTATAAAATATCGATAATTCCATTCTCATTATGTTCACTTGGTTTGATGTTGTGCAAATAGGCACATTCTACAACCGAGTATGAGGGCAATATGTGATTCCAATTGTGCTCAGCCTAGAGTTGACAGGTGTCTCTTTACTAAAAATTTTGTATTTTTTAAGTTTTAATTAAAATGTTATAAAAGATCGATAATCCCATTCTCTTTTTTCTCACATGCTCACTTAGTTCTTCGTTGTTAATATTACAATGCAATATGAAAGAGACGTGGTAAAAATATTTCATTTTTGCTCATGGAGTTATAAATAAAATATTTTGATGTCTATGTTAAATAATATAATTTTGTATAAACTTTAGAGAGATAATGTAAGTAAAAGTAAAAGAAAAAAATTCTTATATTTATCTTGTAAATATTTCAATATAAAACTTAAATAAATTGTTTGAATAATCCATATTAACTAACATATATATATATATATATATATACAAGGAGAAATAATATATTTACTGAGAGAAAGTGTATGTTAATGTTGACCCTAGTAAAATATTTCAATGCTAAAAAGAATAAGTAATTAAAAGTAAAATAATTTATTTACTTTTCTTGAGATGTGTAATTCAATTCAGTTTTTAATATAAACTATTAACGATAATAAAGATTCATAGATAGAAATGAATTTTAACCATAGATTTATCAAGAATTAGAAAGCATATATATAATATATATATATATATATATATATTATTATATATATATATTATATATATATATAATATATATTATATATATATGAGTTTTATATTTAAAAAAGAAAAATGGATACCAAAGGATTTGATTTGTAATGTCCCCAGTAAAATTGTAAATATTTTATTACCGTTGTAGGTAAATACATTAGACAATGTTATTATTTTCTATTTTGATTAATAGTATTGTTAACTCTGAGTTTGAGAATTAATTGAGTAATATCAAACAACGTAACATCTCATTAGGGAATTTGTAAAGAGACAGTTGTCCGTGTAAGGGAAAAAACCCTAACTGCCTTCCCCAACTGGAACCACCCCAAGGAAAAGAGGGTGGGGGCAGAAGGAAAAGAACCGTGCTGTTGGGACAGACGGGAAAGCAGGAAAGACTATGCTAAGTCTGGTGATGACTAGATAGCATTGGCACGAAGTGCAAAATGGTTTGCTAAAGACTGTGGTCTGGAAAACAGGCTTGGGGGGAGATTTGGTCATGCAGACAAATCTTGCGGACAGGAGGAAGACAAGCAGAGAACCAGTGGTTAGAAAGCTTTGAAAGAGGGAAAGGAAATATTGAACACACGGGGCTACAGGTAAGTAAAACTTATGAAACCCTATACTGTAAGTTACTGTGTTGCCTTACTGGAAACATTCAGGAGGGAAGAGCTCCATTTAATGTTATCTGGCTAGATTCTATTAGAGGGCTCCATTTAATGTTATTTGGTTAGAATTTGTTAGAGGGTTTCAAATAGGAAACTCTATATATTGTTGGAAAAGCGGCTATGGGTATGGAACAAATAAATAGCCCATAGCTCGAAAAAACAGATTTCTTTTCATATAAACAAACTATAGGAGACATGACACACTTGCTGAGATGCTCGTGTCTGTACAGACCAGGTGGAAAACACTAGGTGAATCCTAAAAGACTCACGTTGTAGGGAAACCGAGGTAAATCTAGCCACAAAATTTACACTTATAGATATAGCCGAAAGCCTTTATGGAAACTGGTAGAGTTTCTAAATAATTTTAGGGAAATACTGGGAGAGAACAAGCATTAAAATTATTCATCTTTAGGCAATTATAAAAATTACTCTTCTTTCAGCAAACATTAAAATTACTTTTCTTCAAATAGTTGAAAGTAAACAAAAGACTGGAACCTTGCTTTTTCAAACAAGAAGTAAGGAGAAATTGCAAAATAAGACAGGGGCTAGCTGGAAAATTTAAACAAACATGAAGTTGATTGCGTGCCAGAACCAGTCATACATTTACAGTGAAGCTAGCTAGCAAGTCAGCACTGAAAGCAAAGATGACAAGTGCTATTAATAGAGGACCCCATGCACACCCTAAAGGGTTAGCCATAGACCGAGACCTCCAATAGAGAATAAGTCATGTAGTGAAAGGGTTTCTCTTCCTTTAATAAGGAATGAGCACAAAAACCCTCTTATCAAGTAGAATAGTTACCATTATACTCACATTTATATAAATTCAAAACAATAATAATATTGGTAATGACAATAGAAATTATCTCTCTAACTTCGGAACTATCTAGAATATTTCCGAAAAGTTGAAATGCATACAAACATAACGAGAAGCATAACCATTATTCAATCAAGGGTAGAACTAAACTCTACGCAAAATTGTACAAACTAGGGATATATATATAATATATAATATATATATATATACTATATATATATATATATAATAATAATATATATATATATAATATAATATATAGATGTATTCCACAACGAGTTAAAATCCATCTATGAATAATAGAATAGAGAAAGAAGCAATAGACCATAGTTCAAACTTAGGAGTCGAATGACTTGTCAACATAGATAAAATCCACATGTATGTATAACAGAACAAAGATAGGAGTAGTAGACAATAGCTCAAATTTAAAAGTCGAATGACTTATCTGCATACATGTACAAGTGAGGAAATAAATGTATATAAGTTATACAAAATCAAGCCGAAGCATTGTCGGCACCACAATTCTTACAAGGACCTCTGCCTGGGCAAATAAGCGGGCCAAACTTAGAAACAAAACTGAGCTGTAATGATATACTCTGACAGAGTGCATGTAGTAGAAACCCCCCCTTCACTGGGTAGCAATACTATGGAGTGAAACCTCCAAAAAAAAAAGGAACAAAGAACGAAACCCTTCCAAAGCGATGTCTAGCAAACCAACCTGGCAAGAGAAAAACAAGTATGAAGCCGCTTGAATCTGGTGATTCCAGTTCCACCACAATCCATATAGCATAAAGGGAAACAAAAGTGTAGACATACTTGGGAGAAGCTCCTGCGCCATGTTTGGAAGAGGAGTTGTCTCACCTTCACAACCGATAGTGCACCATATTCATGGCGTTACACAACTTGTAACAGGGAAATCAGGTTGAAATCACTGACAATTCTCATAAGAGAGTAGGAGAACTCAAAACATAACGGAACTGGGAAACAATATCGTTGAACAACCTGAGTTGGCTATAAATAGAATTTCCGAACTCCATGAGAGGGAGGCACCAAGACTGCCCCTGTAACATGGTATAGGGAAGACCTCCAGTCTGCAATGTTACAATTTCCAACATGAACAGAAGAACCCGAACTGGGAGCTAGGAATAAATGCAACGAATGAGGACCAAACCCCAGCAACTCGAGTTTGAAAAGTCACCTGGAGCAATACCAACCGTGAGATGGTATGGATGGGGTTTCCCTCATCGATGTGCTCAAGAATCCCAATGAAGGCTAACACCATTGCAGTGTCAATTAAATCGACAACGCAGTAAAGTTAATAGCCAGAGATTAATTTGACTAAGCTCGAGGTGGAGGCTTAGCTATCATGCTCCGGGTGCATTTTCCTTTAAGAGTAGACTGAGAAGTACTGTCACAGTACTTACCAGCATTCAACTCAACACAAATGTAAAACCAACCCAGTTATGTAATAGTGTTAGAATAATAAATGTAGTCCGGCGGGAATGAGGTAGAAACAAAATTGCTGCCATGGGTAATCGCATGGTAAATAAACTTTATTTTAAATATTTTTTTCATACTTTTGTTATTGGAGGATATGACATATGGTATCAGAACCCAGTAACAAAAATTGTGGCCTCTGGGAGTTGGAACTGTTAGACTGAAAGAAGAAAATTTATTTCCATCTCAAGGAGCAGTTAAAATTTTTATTTTATTTTTATTTTTATTTTTATTTTTATTTTATTTATTTTTATTTTATTTTTTATTTTATTGTTATTTTTATTTTTATTTTTTATTTTTATTTTTTATTTTTATTTTTATTTGTATTTATTTGTATTTATTTATTTTTTTCTGCGTGACTACTCATCTGTTATTTTTTATGTTTAAGTATAGGTGAAAGATTGACATTATGAGGAGGGCAGATAGTGTGTCACACAGGTTTGTAGTGGGTCAGGGACCTGCAGAGAATAACCCCAAATTATGGGTACGGCTTGGGGAGGAGGCTCGCAACACAAACCTCACAATTTTGGAAACTGTGTAAGAATTAAACAATGAAATGGCCCGATTGTGGGAGGATAACGAAAGGTTAACAATGGAACAAGAGAGGATTATAAAGAGCCTATCTGACAAGCAAGATAAACATCCATTGAATCCCAGCGCCGAGCAACAAGGAATGTCAGAAGAGCAGGATCACCACATAAAACACAACGAGTCAGAAGGACAGGAAGAGGAATGATCTAACAATGCTTCCGAACAATAGACATCAAAAAGGCAATGAGTAGAGTTGCAAGAAGAATTTCATAAGATCAAACTGCCACACTTTGACGAAGAACAGGGGGAAGCAACTGAAGCATGGTTGATCAACATGAATAAATATTTCCAGCTATACGAATACGATTCTAACCTTAAGGCATCGTTAGCCATCTTCCAATTGTAGGGAAAGGGTACCCTATGGTGGGAAGAAGTTAAGATGGTAAGAGGAGTAAGTTAACTGAACATCACTTGGGAGAAATTTCAAAGATACTTCAAGGAAAGGAACATGACTGAGTGCTTCTATGATGAGAAGGCTAGGGGATTCCATGACCTACGATTGGGATAGCAAACTATGGATGAATTTATTACTCATTTTACATCATTGCTCCGATATGTGCCTTATATTTGGGAGGAAAAGGCTAAAGTGCAGAGGTTTGTCAGTAGTCTACCTTTGAGCATGAGGGAAAGAATCGAATTTGACAACCCAAAGATAATGGATGAGGCTATTCGTAAAGCTCGAATCTTCTACCAGCAAAACAAGCAGAAGGGATAAAACCTAGGTAAGAAATGGGTCGATAAGAAAAGCAACAAGCCGCCTTGTGGTACTAAAGGAAATCATGGTGGAGGTATCAAAGGATACGCCAAGGGACAGAACAACATAAAAATGCAAAGGAATTCGCTCTGATTAAAACTCCCTAATGAGTCCAGAACAACAAAACAACCTGGGAAAATAGAAAATGAAGGGACAACAAGGCCTAAAGTGCAATGTTGGCGCTGTGGTGGACCCCATTACGTGAAAAAATGTCCTCATTGAAAAGGGACCGAACAGGTTTCCCAAGTCTATGAATTATCTATAGTAGGCAATGTAGGATGGAGCCTACCAAGGATTAATGCTGCTCTTGAGGATCATCAAGCGGAGTACCAGCCGACCATGGTGGAATTTGAAGGTAAACTCTTAGACCTTGTTGTAACTATTTTAATTGACCCTGGTACAAAATTAAGTTATATTAGTCCTAGAATTGTCAAGCATTGTAAGTTGTAACCTGTTAAGTTTAAGGACCCTTGGCAAGTTCAGTTGGAAACAGGGGCAAAAACACAGGTGAATGCTAAGGTCAAAAACTACCCTTTAAAAATAGCGGGACAACCAGTTACAACAGATTTAAATGTGCTTCCTCTTGGCTCGTACGATATATTGATTAGCATGGACTCGTTACAAAAAAACTAGTCCATAATTAACTGTAAAACCAAGACTATCAGTTATAAAGATGAGCTTGGAATAAAGCAGGAGATGTAGGGAATTAAGCGGCTAATGCAAATTCGGCCCATAACAGCATCCCAGTTAGAAAAATGCATTAGGAAAAGATGTCAGATTTATGCCATCCATGTGGGTTATGCCAACCTGAAAGATAAAACAACCGCATTAGATACCATTCCCATAGTTTAGGATTTTGCTGATGTATTTCCAGAAGAGATTCCCAACCTACCACCCAAAAGAGACATATATTTTACCATCGAATTGGTGCCAGGAGTAGCCCCGGTGTCCCAAGCACCCTACAGAATGAGCATACCAAAAGTAACCGAGTTAAAAATGAAATTGAAGGAGCTGCTGGACAAAAACTATATTCACCCCAGTGTGTCACCCTGGGGAGCCCTAGTGTTGTTCGTTAGCAAGAAATACAGAACTCTTCACATGTGTATGGATTATCACCAACTAAACAAATTGACAGTCAAAAATAAGTATCCTTTACCTCGCATCGATGAACTGTTTGACCAAGTAAAAGGGGCAACTGTTTTCTCGAAGATCGACCTATGATTAGGGTATCACCAGATCATAATTAAAGAGGAAGACATAGCCAAGACAAATTTTAGAACAAGGTACGACCATTACGAGTTTGTGGTGTTACCCTTTGGATTGACCAATGCCCCTACAACTTTTATGTGTCTGATGAACAACATATTCCATCAGTATTTGGATAAGTTTGTGCTGATCTTTATTGATGATATTCTGGTTTATTCCTAAACTATGGAGGATCACCAGGAGCACCTCAGGTTAGTATTGCAAACCCTTTAGGAACACAAATTATATGCCAAGTTCAGCAAATATGATTTCTTCAAGGAGAAAATACAATATTTGGGGCATATAATCACTAAAGAAGGAATCTCCGTGGATCCCGAAAAAATAAGGACCATAATGGAATTGACGGTGCCCAAATATGTGGTAGATATTCGATCCTTCATGGGGTTAGCAGGCTATTACAGATGGTTTGTGGAGGGATTTTTGAGAGTAGCTTATCCCATCACTTCCTTACAGAAAAAGGGAAGAGAATTTAGATGGACCCCTAAGTGTCAAAGAAGTTTCGAGCAACTTAAATACTTGCTCATCACTGCACCTATTTTAAGCATCACTGACCCACACAAGGATTATGTGGTGTGCACGGATGCAAGTAAAGGAGTAGGAGGTGTGTTAATGTACGATGGGAAAGTAATAGCTTAAGAATCAAGAAAATTAAAGGAGCATGAGCAGAAATACTCTACTTACGATCTAGAGTTGGCAGTTGTGATTCACGCCTTGAAAATGTGGTGACATTATCTTATGGGAAGAAGATTTATGTTATTAACTGATCACCACAGTTTGACAAATTACTTCAGCCAGCCTACTTTAAATGCAAGGCAAGCATGGTGGGTGGATTTCCTAAATGGATTTGATTTTGAGATCAAGCATTTAAAAGGGAAGGAGAATCGGGTGGCGGACACTTTGAGTCAGAAATTGCAATGCTTATACAAGGTTTCTTGCAGCGAAGGGAAAAGCCCCTTTGGGGAAATGATTAAAAAGGTAGCGGAACAAGACATTGTTTATCACCAAATAAAGTAACAAGTACAACAACCAAATAGCAATGAAAAACAACCGTATTATGCTTTGGATGCCGCTAGAATGCTGTATTATAAGGGAAGGTTGTGTGTGCCCGACTAGTACAATATTAAAAATATGATGTTGGATGAGTATCATAGGAGTCATTATGCTGGACACCCAGGATATCATAAGATGGTCACTGCACTTCGAAAATAATATTATTGGTTGGGTATGAAGAAAGATGTGGCTGGTTATTTGGCATGATGTCTAGAATGTCAGCAAATTAAAGCAGAACACCAACATCCTGCGGGTTTATTACAACCATTACCCATCCCAGAATGGAAGTGGGAGACCATTTCGATGGATTTCATAACAGGTTTGCCTAATTCAAAGAAGAATAACGACTCCATCATGGTCGTGGTGGACAAGTTAAGTAAGTCAGCACATTTTATACTCGTACAATCTACTTACAGAGCTGTGTAGGTCACCCATATTTTCATGCAAAATATATTTAGATTGCATGGGCTACCAAAGGTAATAATATTAGACCATGATGTAAAATTTACATCGGTATTTTGGAAAACATTGTTCGAGGAATTGGGAACTCAGTTTAATTTTAGCATGGCTTACCACGGACAAACTGACGGGCAGACTGAACGGGTGAATCAGGTGTTGGAGGACATGTTAAGGGCATATGTGATGCAGCAACCGCATAAGTGGGAGGATTATCTACACTTGGTTGATTTTGTGTACAATAATGGTTATCATACATTGTTGTAGATGAGCCCCTTTGAAGTATTATACAGGTGGAAATGTCGCACCCCCTCAAGTTGGGGTGGACCAGAAGATAAGCTGATGTTAGGACTGGAAATGCTTAAGGAAATGGAAAAGATGGTTGAAAAGATACATGCTAATCTAAAAGTAGCACAGGATAGCAAAAAGAACTTCGCTGACTGGAAGAGGAGATTTAAAGAATATCAAATTGGCGATCATGTGTATGTAAGAATCCGAGCAAAAAAGAGCACTTTACAATGGAGCGGGTGCGCTAAGTTAGCACCCCGATTTTGTGGACCTTTTCAGATCTTGGCTAGAGTCGGTCGGTAGCATACCAACTCACCTTGCCAAGTCATATATGAGTCCACAATGTTTTTCATGTTTCTGTATTAAAAAAATATGTTTACAATCCTAAGCATGTAATCAACTGGCAAGATATATAGGTAAGGAATAGCCCGATAGATAGACTTAAATAAATTCTGTAAAGGGAAAACTGAATTAGGATGTTGCTTGTTGTAGGTAGAACCGGAAGGAGAAATCTGGGTCGAACCGCTAATAATCCTCAACTGGAGAGAAATAATGTTGCGGAAGCGAGATATTACCCAAGTTAAAGTGTAGAGGCAACACTTTAGGCCTGATGAGGCCACTTGGGAAGATGAAGAACTTATGGAAAGGACTTATCCAGGGTTGCTCATGGCTGAAAGACATCAGGATGATGTCCAATATCAGGGGGGGAAGATGTAATGTCCCCGAAAGATTGTAAATATTTTATTACCGTTGTAGGTAAATACATTGGAAAATGTTATTATTTTATGTTTTGATTAATAGTATTGTTAACTCTCAGTTTGATAATTAATTGAGTAATATCAGATAACGTAACGTCTCATTGGGTAAGTTGTAAAGAGACAATCGCAAGTGTAAGGGAAAAAATACTTACTGTGTTACCCAACTGGAACCACCCCAAGGAAAAGACGGTGGGGGGGAAGGAAAACAACCGTGCTATTGGGACAGACAGGATAGTGGAAAAGACTATGCTAAGTCTACTGATGACCAGATAGCATTGGCACAAAGTGCAAAACGGTTTGTTGAAGACTGTGGTCTGGAAAACAAGCTTGGGGGGGACATTTGGTCATGCAGACAAATCTCGTGGACGGGAGAAATACAAGCAGGGAACTAGTGGTTATGAAGCACTGAAAGAGGGAAAAAAAATACTGAACACACGGGGGTATAGGTAAGTAAAACTTATGACAACCCTGTACTGTAAGTTACTGTGTTGCTTTACTGGAAAAATTCAGGAGGGAAGAGATCCATCTAATGTTATCTGGTTAGATTCTATTAGAGGGCTCCATTTAATGTTATTTGGTTAGACTCTATTAGATGGTTTCAAATAGGAAACTCTATATATTGCTGGAAAAGTGGCTATGGGTATGGAACAAGTAAATAGCCCATAGCTGGGAAACACAAATTTCTTTTTATATAAACAGACTATAGGAGACCTGACACACTTTCTAAGACACCCATGTCTGTACAGACTAGGTGGAAAACCCTAGGTGAATCTTGAAAGACTCACACTGTAGGGAAACCAAGGTAAATATAGCCATAAAATTTACACTTATAGATATAGCCGAAAGCCTTTATGGAAACTGGTAGTGTTTCTAAATAATTTTAGGGAAATACTATGAGACAACAAGCATTAAATTATCCATCTTTCAACAATTATAAAAATTAGTCTTCTTTCAACAAACATTAAAATTAATTTTCTTCGAATAGTTGAAAGTAAACAAAAGACTGGAACCTTTCTTTTTCAAGAAAGAAGTAAGGAGAAATTGCAAAATAAGATAGGGGCTAGCTGGAAAATTCAAACAAACACGAAGTCGATTGGGTGCCAGAACTAATCATACATTTATAGTGAAGCTAGCCAGCAAGTCAGCACTGAAAGCAAAGATGACAAGCGCTATTAATAGAGCAACTACAGGAACCGCTATGCACCCTAAAGGGTTAGTCATAGACTGAGACCTCCAACAGAGAATAAGTCATGTAGTGAAAGGTTTTCTCTTCCTTTAATAAGGAATGAGCACAAAAACCCTCTTATCAAGTGCAACAATTACCATTATACTCGCATTTATATAAATTCAGAACAATAATAATATTGGTAATGACAATAGAAATTATCTCTCTAACTTCGGAACTATCCATAATATTTCCAAAAACTGAAATGCATGCAAACATAATGAGAAACATAACCATTATTCAATCTAGGGTACAACTAAACTCTATGCAAAATCGTACAAACTGGGTTAATATATATATAGATATATATATATATATAGCTATATCTATATATATATATATATATATATAGATATATATATATATTCCATAATGAGTTAAAACCCATGTATGAATAGTAGAACAGAGAAAGAAGTAACAGACCATAGTTCAAACTTATGAGTCAAATGACTTGTCAACAGAGATAAAATCCATGTATATATAGTAGAACAGAGATAGGAGCAGCAGACAATAGCTCAAATTTAAGAGTCAAACGACTTATCTCCATACATGTACAGGTGAGGAAATAAATGTATATAAGTTATACAACATCAAGCTGAAGCATTGTCAGCACCACAATTCCTACAAGGACCTCTACTCGGGCAAATAAGTGGGCTTAACTTAGAAACAAAATTGAACTGTAGCAATATACTCTGATAGAGTGCATGCAGTAGAAAACCCCCCCTTCACTAGGTAACAATACTGTTGAGTGAAACCTCCAAGAAAAAAAGGAACAAAGAACGAAACCCTTCCAGAGCGAAGTCTGGCAAACCAACTTGGTAAGACAAAAACAAGTATGAAGCCACTTGAATTTGGCGATTCCAGTTCCACCACAGTCCATATAGCATAAATGGAAACAAAAGTGTAGACATACCCAGGAGAAGCTCATGTGCCATGTCTGAAAGAGGGGCTGTCTCACCTTCATAACCAACAGTGCACCATATTCACGACGTTACACAACCTACAACAACGAAATCAGGTTAAAATCACTGACAATTCTCATAAGAGAGTAGGAGAACTCAAAACATAATGGAACTGGGAAACAATACCAGTGAACAACCTGACTTGGTTGTAAATAGAATTGCTGAAATCCATGAGAGGGAGGCACTAGGACCACCCCTGTAACATGGTATAGGGAATACCTCCAATCTACAATTCGATAGTTTCCACCGTGAATAGAAGAACCCCAACTGGGAGCTAGGACTAAATGCAACGAATGAGCACCAAACCCTAGCAACTCGAGACTGAAAATCCACCTGGAGCAATACCAATTGTGCGATGGTATGGATGGGGTTTCCACTGTAGATGTGATCAAGAATCCCGAGGAAGGATGACACCATTGCAATGTCAATTAAATCGACAACGCAGTAAAGTTAATATCTGGAGATTAATTTGGCTAAGCTCAAGGTGGAGGCTTAGCTGTCACACTCCGACTGAGTCTGCCTTTAAGAGTAGATTGAGAAGTACTGTCACAGTACTTACCAGCATTCAACTCAACACAAATATAAAACCAACCCAGTTATGTAATAGTGTTAGAATAATAAATGTAGTCCAACGAGAATGAGCTAAAAACAAAATCGTTGCCATGGGTAATTGCATGGTAAAAAAACTTTATTTTAAATATTTTTTCATACTTTTGTTATTGGAGGATATGACATGATTCTTGTTTGCTTTGGATACATCTGTGATTATGATTCTATATTGGTAATAGATTTCATATTCTAGATACTAAAAAATATATATATTATATTTAATTTCTAAATATAATATAATATATAATAAATCTGATATAGAATTGATAATATTATTTAAAATCACATTAATAAAAATAAATAAATAAATAAATAAATAGATTTATATATATATATATATATAAATATATATATATATAATATATATATATATATATATATATATATATATATATATATATAATAAATATATATATATATCAAAAAATAAAGAGAAAGATGGAAATGACTTAACGTCTGAAAGGAATAATCAAGAAATTTTTTTTTTTTTAATGTCAAATCTAAAAATATTTCATATAAAGCCTATAAATAGTTATTTATATGATGATGGTGATGATGGTAACGTCTATTGAGACCAAATTTTGGTCTATCAAACCTAAAGAAGCAAATTATTTAGTTGTGATTTAAAAACTTTAGTTTGATATAGTTTTATATAAAATATTTATTTATATATAAATAATTCAAAATAAAAGCATATATTTTTATTGTATTGAGAAATTTAAATAATTAAAAATAAAAGTATATATATATATATAATATATATATATATATTATATATTTATATATATATTGTATTGAGAATTTTTTGTATACATTAAGATGAGATATATGTATAATTATTTTTATAGTCAGGACAAACCTAAAATGATTTTTTTTGGAAAATATTAATGAGGAAAAGCCATTTTAATTTAAACTGAAAATAAGACACATATATTTTTATGATTAAAACATTTGTGTGATATGTTTGTTGATGGGAGAGAAAAATGTAATTCCTTCTATTTTAGGATATATTAATTTCTATATGAAGATAAGAATGGGGAAATATTGTTTTTACAAGGTCGGGTAAGGGAAATATTGAGATATGATGTTAGGTCACCCTCATATTGAAGTTGGTGGAAATGTTGGAAAAAACATAAAATTATAATGTCTTTTCCTTAGGGATGAGGTGGAATAAATAATGGGAAAATAATATATTATAATATTATTTTCTTTCCTAATACTCCTTGGTGAGATCCCGAGGAAATATTGAAAAAAACATAATATCATAATATCATAGTATTTCTTAATGGTTTAGAGTATGCACTTCCTCCTCGAAGATTACTGGTTCAAACCAATCAGATTTCTAGCTTGGTTATGTGGGCCAAATGGTTAAAGAACATGTGTTTTATCGCTAAGAGGCAGCGAAATGGTAAACACCAATTTGATTTATAGCTTAATTATGACTTTAAAATTAATTTATTATTATAGTTTGAGCGGGCCTAATGGTTAAGAACATGTTTCTTTTTTCTAAGAAGTGGTCAAATAGTAAATTGTTGTACTAATTTGGGCTTGGCCCAAGACTTAGCATGAGACTCCATGAGGGTGGGGGATACTACTCCTTAAGCCTTATCATAATATACCAAATATTCCCCCCCTAATTTAAAACTGGTGGAGGGGCTAACATCCTATTGTGCCAGCCATTCAGTCATGCCACAAGAAGAGGGAAAAATCTCATACACCAATTTGGAATCTTTTTTGGCCATGGTAAAATTTTGTGGTAATCTAGGATAGACCCAAGATCAAACCTAGTGGTTGTCACTATAACATCAAGATTATGACTTACCAAGAAACTCCATGAGGGTTGGGGTTCCTACTCTTGAGCCTTATCACAACAGCGGTTCCTACTCTTGAGGCTTATCACAATAGGCTAGAGATGTCACCTAGTGGTTGCCACTATAACACCAAGAGTATGATTTAGCAAGAAAATCAAACCTACTGGTTGTCACTATAATGCCAAGAGTATGATTGAGCAAGAAACTTGTGATATACCCACGAAATAACTTACAAGTAATGATCATGTTTTTCTACCTAAAAACATACACTATCCTACCCATACATGCTTTTCAACTCAATTGTGTCAACCTTATTACTTTCTAATGCACATGCATCAAATGGAAATATCAATGGGTAATGTTTTCTTGTCATTTATGTGTGTAAATGTAAATATCTCCTCGGAGGACAAATTATTATCTTCCGGATTTATTGCTGGCACCGTTGGCTCCTTACACCTGGCTTTGGCAATTTCTATTTTGCTGGCTCTATCACGTGATGGGGTATGATCTACATACCTTGTGCTTTGATGCCCTTGGGCTTCTCCACGCATCGATGGTGTGGGTGCAAGGAAGCCCATCCAAGGGTGGAGCTGATTCGATATGCATCACCCAGGTTTACTCGTAGCATGGAGGTTATCAAAAACACTTGTTTTAGCCTTGCCTGAGCTCCATCTTCCTTCCTGGAGTCGAACTTGTTGAGAACTCCTCGTCGATGAAAGGTGATGAATCTGGTGCACTGCCAAGCTCCGGATCGATTTAGACCTAGTTTTAATAGTGGTCGTCTTTTGGCAAGGATTTATCATGCCATCTTTGAGTTTTTCGTTTCCTCTCCCCTTACAGGTTTCATTTGTTTTTCTGTCCAAAACTCTAATATGTTTCATGATTGTCTTTGTTTCTTTGGACAAGGGTTTTGGGCCGACCTCCAATGAATCACGTGAGGGTGCAGGTGGAGCTACCCAATTTCTAGATCCTATCCTCTCAATGCTTGGTTAACAAGTAAGTTCCTACGATTCCCCGAATTCTCTTTGATAGTTTACTCATTCTATTGCATGAAATGAAGGGTTCTTCCTTTGGTTTAGAAATGGCCGTCCGGCCCAACTCCCGATGGATTCTTCTCTTCTTTTATTGTAACAGAGTTATGGCAGGGCTTATACTTGTACAGGATTGCCCTGCTTCTTTCAGGGTTGGGAAACCCTTTCCTTGAAATTGTTTTCCAAACTGTTGACCATGCAATTTGACAAGCCCTCGGGCTCTCTCATGAATTTTCTGTGTAATTATTCCATTTATGGAAGGACTACTCAGGTTGTTTCCCTGATTAATATACTGTAGCTTACTATGGCTTATTAATGACTATGCACATTTTCATTTAAATATTCTTTAGTTTTCTTTTGTCTGTCTAGGTCCTTGAGACTTGAGTTATGTTAAGTTATAGGGATGAATTCCCTCTCTGCTGTGCGTTGCAATTCTCCTTGATGCACTATGATACATTAACCCTCGCTAGGGTTCCATGAGTTATGAAATTGTTATTATGGTTGTGACAGTGCAATTTTATATATATCGTTCTGAATTTCCTCAGATTGTCAATGGGTTTGCAATTCATCTTGTATGATATACTGCGTAGCATTCGCCGCATGGTGAAAATGGATTATGCCTAACAGGTTGATGCATGTTGACAGTTGCTATAGGGTCTATCTCTATTTACAATGAGCTTCTTGTTTGTTTTATTTTACAAGTTCTCTACATGAATACACTCCTGAGAGCCTAGGTTTATGCTATTATCTAATCTCTCTGGTTTACTCGCTTCCGTATGGTTATGAGATTTTCAAGATTTGTTCTTCTGTCATTTATATATATACATTTATGTGTTTGCAATGTTGTCATTTAAGTTCTTAACTACATGCAAAAAGGAACAAAGGGATTCTAGTTTTGAAGTCTGCATACCCTTGCAGATGCGGTTTTTCTCCTTAGCGTTCTCTTTAGAATCTATTTATTTATCATTCCACTGGTGGTGTTCCAGGGTTTTGATTTAAGCTTCTAAACTTTCCTGCATTTCTTTATATTAAGGCATATGTAGAGAGAAAAAACCCATATTGGTCTTTCTGTTAATTTTTGAATGGATTTAGGTTACTATAATGTTAGTCTTCTTGAAAACTCTGAATCTGTGATAAATCTTTGAGATTTTTGTTTTCTATTATTTCTACTAATCTTTGGATAAAATTTCCCTATAGGCCACTCTTGCATTTAACTCAAATTTTTTTATTTTTTTTAAAAAGAGAACAAGAAACTAAACTCCTCACAAACTACTGAGCTCTTGCATCATTAAAGTTTTCTTTAGGAGGACACCCATCTCTCTTCTCAGGTTTCCTCCATGGTTCCTTGAAAGAAGATCCTTCCACACCCTATTTTCACAATAAAAATAAAACATTGCAAAGTTCTGATAGTAGTCCCAACCCAAGGGTTTCTTTACATACCTGGAGTTCTCCAGCAGGAAAGTTTTTCTTGAAAGTCACTTGCATTTGGGTTTGTTGTCTCTCATCACCCGACCATGAGATTTGTCCTTCAGGACTAGAATCTCCCCCCTTTCTTACTTGCTAGATCACAGTGTTACGCAAGTTTCTCGTACAGCGTGCATGCCTATTTGGTCATCACTAGACTTAGCCTCTTTTCTTCTTTGGTTTGTTCACCTTTGCCTGTCCCTACAATGTAGATTTTTCCCTCACCCCCTCTCCTTTTCTATGGAAACTCTTCGAGTTAGGGGAGGTAGTTAGGGTTGCTTTCACAACAACTTTCCTTTTCACTTCAGGAGGACAACTTCCTCCTTGAGAAATTACCATCCTTTAAGGAAACACTTCTTACATCTCATAATGAAACAAATTACATTTAAATTTTAATCAAATAATAATAACAAGTTCATTTTATATTTACCACAGTAAATAAAATATTTACATTTTTTTCCTGGGGCATTACATCTTCACCCCTGAGATTAGACATTGTCCCGATGTCTTTCAGCCATGAACAACCCTAGGTAAGTCCTTTTCATAAGTTCTTCATCTTCCCAAGTGGCCTCATTAGGCCCAAAGTGCTGCAACTACACTTTAACCTAGGTAATAACCCGTTTCTACAACATTACTTCTCTCTGGTTGAGGATGTTCAATGGTTCAACCAAGATTTCTCCTTTCGGTTCGACCTGAAACATGCAACATCTTAAATCAATTTTTTCTTTAACAAAACTCATTCATATTAATTTACCAACGCTATTTCTTACATGTTTATGTTGTCAACTGATTACATGCTTAGGATCAGAAACATACATTTTTAACACGGAAACATGAAAAAAGTTGTGGACCTATATATGACTTGGTAGGGTGAGTTGGTATGCTACCAACCCAATCCTGGCCAGGACCTGAAAAGGTCCACAAAATTGGGGTGCCAACTTAGTGCACCCGTTCCATTGTAACATGCTCTTTTTTGCTCAAATTCTCACATACACATGATCGCCGACTTGATACTCCTTAAGCCTCCTTTTCTAGTGAGCAAATTTCTTTTGCCTATCCTGGGCTACCTTCAGATTAGAACATACCTTTTTAACCATTTCCTCCATTTCCTTAAGAATTTCGGGACCTAACATCAACCTATCTTCTAGTCCACCCCATCTTGAAGGGGTGTGACACTTCTGCCTGTACAATACTTCAAATGGGCTCATTTGCAGTGATGCATGATAGCCATTATTGTATGCGAACTCAACCAAGTCTAGGTAGTCCTCCCACTTGATTGGTTGCTACATCACATATTCTCTTAGAATGTCTTCCACCACCTAGCTCACCCGTTCTGTTTGCCCATCCGTTTGTGGGTGATAAGATGTACTGAAATTCAGTTGAGTCCCCAATTCCTTGAACAATTTTCTCCAAAATACCGATGTAAATTTTATATCACGATCTAAGATTATTTTCTTTGGTAACCCATGCAGCTTAAATATATTTTGCATGAAAACATGGGTGATATGCACGACTTTGTAAGTAGGTTGCACCAATATAAAATGTGCTCACTTACTCAGCTTGTCCACCACCACCATGATGGAGTCATTATTTTTTCTTGACTTAGGCAAGCCTATTATAAAATCCATAGAGATGGTTTCCCACTTCCATTCCAGGATTGGTAATGGTTGTAATAACCCCGTAGGGTGTTGGTGCTCTGCTTTAATTTGTTGGCATTCGAGACAACGTGCCAAGTATCTAGCCACATCTTTTTTCATGCCCAACCAATAATATTATTTTCAGAGTGCAGTGATCATTTTCTGATATCGTGGGTGTCTAGCATAATGAATCTTGTGCTATTCTTCCAAAATTAGATTTTTAATATTGTTTTGATTGGGCACGTACAACCTTTTCTTGTAATACAACATTCCAACAACATCCAGAGCATAATATGGTTGTTCTTCCTTACTGGTTGGGTGTTGAACTTGCTCTTTATTTGCTGATAAGTAGTATCTTGTCCTGCTACTCTTTTAATCATTTCTCCCAAGGGGTTCTTCCCCTCACAGCAAGAAATCTCATATAGACATTGCAATTTCCTACTAAAACCATCTGCCATAAAGTTCTCTTTCCCTTTCAAATGCTTGATTTCAAAATCAAAACCACTTAAGAAATCTACCCACCATGCTTGCCTGGCATTTAAAGTGGG
Organism: Pinus taeda; assembly: GCA_000404065.3. Classification (NCBI taxonomy): domain Eukaryota; kingdom Viridiplantae; phylum Streptophyta; class Pinopsida; order Pinales; family Pinaceae; genus Pinus; species Pinus taeda. The sequence goes on from APFE031462793.1 coordinate 185,033, forward strand.
CTGGCTAAACTAATTGGTTAGACTATGGTGGTCTGTCAGTAATAGAAATTTTCTTCCCATAAGATAATGTGGCCACATTTTCAAAGGCATGAATGACGACTGCCAACTCTAGATCATAAGCGGAATATTTCTGATCATGCTCTTTTAATTTTCTTGATTCGTATATCACCTTACCTTCCTACATTAACACACCTCCTACCCCTTCTTTACTTGCGTCTGTGCACACCACATAATCTTTGTTGGGATCAGCTATGCTTAGAATGGGTGCGGTCATGAGCAGGTATTTATGCTGTTCAAAACTTTTCTGACATTTAGGGGTCCACCTAAAGTCCCTTCCCTTTTTCTGTAAGGAAGTGATGGGATAAGCTACTCTCGAAAATCCTTCCACAAACTGTCTGTAATAGCCTGCTAACCCCATGAAAGATCGGATGTCTGCTACATCCTTAGGTAACGACCATTCCATTATGGTCCTTTTCTTTTTGGGATCCACTGTGATTCCTTCCTTACTAATTATATGCCCCAAATATTGTATTTGTTCTTTGAAGAATTCACATTTGCTGAACTTAGCATATAATTGGTGTTCTCAGAGGGTTTGCAATACTAATCTGAGGTGCTCCTGGTGCTCCTCCATAGTCCGAGAATAAATCAGTATATCATCAATGAAAATCAACACGAACTTATCCAAATTTCAGTGAAATACAATGTTCATTAAACACATAAAAGTTGTGGGGGCGTTGGTCAACCCCAAGGGTAACACCACAAGTTCATAATGGCCATATCGTGTTCTAAAAGTTGTCTTAGCTATGTCTTCCTCTTTAATCCTGATTTGGTGATACCCTAATCGCAAGTCAATCTTTGAGAAAACTATTGCTCCCTTTCCTTGATGAAACAGTTCATCTATATGGGGTAGAGGATACTTATTCTTGATCGTCAATTCGTTTAGTTGGCAATAATCCATACACATGCGAAGAGTCTCGTCTTTCTTCGTAATGAACAATGCTGGGGCTCCCCAGGGTGACACACTGGGGCAAATGTAGTTTTCGTCCAATAGCTCTGGTAATTGCATTTTTAACTCCGTCAATTCTAGTATGCTCATTTTGTAGGGTGCTTGGGATACCGGGGCTACCCTTGGCACCAATTTGATGGTAAAATATGTGTCTCTTTTAGGTGGCGGTCCTGGAATCTCTTCCGAAAACACATTAGCAAATTCTTGTATCACAAGAATGTTCTCAAATGTGGCTATTTTATCTTTTGAATTGGCATAGACCACTTGGATGGCATAAATTTGACATCCTTTGCTAATGCATTTTGCTAACTGTGAGGCGATTATGGGCCGAATATGCACTGGTCGCTTGATTCCTTACATCTCTTGCTTTATTCGAAGCTCATCCCTGTAACAGATAGTCTTGGTTTTACAATTAATTATGGACCAGTGTTTTTCGATCCAGTCCATACCAATCATTATGTTGCATGAGCCAGGGGGAAGCACATTTAAATCTACTATCACTAGTTGTCCTTCTATCTTTAAAGGGTAGTTTTTTACCTTAGCAAGTACTCGTCTTTTTGCCCCTGTTGCCAACTGTACTAGCCAAGGGTACTTAAACTTAACAGGTTGCAACTTACAATGCTCCACAACTTTAGGACTAATATAACTTAATGTAGCTCCAGGACCAATTAAAATAGTTATAGTAATGTCTAAGGGTTTACCTTCAAATTCCACCATGGTCGGCTAGTACTCCACTTGATGATCTTCGAGAGTAGCATTAATCTTTGGTAGACTCCGCCCTACATCGCCAACTGTAGATGCTTCATAGACCTCGGAAACTTGTTTGGTTCCTTTTTGTTGAGGGCAGTTTTTAACGTAATGGGGTCCACCATAGCCCCAACACTGCACTGGAGGCCTTGCTATCCCTTCGTTGTATATTTTTCCAGGTTGTTCATTGCTTCTGGACTCAATGTGGGGCTTTAATTGGAGCGAGTTATTCTGTATGTTTCTGTTGTTTTTCCCCTTGGCGAATCCTTTGTTACCACCACCTTGATTATCTTTAGTATTTCCAGCCAGTTTGCTGCTTTTCTTGTCAACCCATTTCTTACCCAGGATTTCTCCCTTCTACTTTCTTTGGTGGTAGCAAATTTGGGCTTTATATATGGCTTCGTCCATCATCTTTGGGTTGTTGAATTCGATTCCTTCCCTCATGCTCAAAGGTAAACTAGTGATGAACATCTGTACCTTAGCGTTTTACTCCCGAATATAAGGCACATAATGGAGCAATGAAGTAAAACGGGTGATAAATTCATCCATAGTTTGTTGTCCCAATCGCAGGTCATGGAACTCTCTTACCATTTTGTCATAGAAGCGTTCGGTCAGGTATCTTTCCTTAAAGTATTTTTGAAAATTTTCCCAAGTGATAGTCTGTTCACTTACTCTTACCATCTTAACTTCTTCCCATCACAAGGTGGCTTTCCCCTGTAATTCGAAAATGGCCGACCGCGCCTTGAGATTATGATCGTATTCATACCACTGGAAATATTTGTTCGTATTAATCAATCACACCTCGGCTCCTTCCTCCTATTCTCAATCAAAGTGTGGTGGTTTGATCTTGCAGAATTCCCCTTGCAACTATATCCATTGCCTTTTCTATGCTTTCTATTCGGAGGCATCATCAGATCGTTCCTCCTACCTTCCCTCAGACTCTTCAGGTTATGTGTGATGATTCTGTTCCTCTGACATCCTTTGCTGCTCAACGCTGGGATTCAGTGGTTTTTTATTTTACTTGTCAGATAGGATTTTTATAATTCTCTCATGTTCCATGGTTAACCTTGCGTTATCCTCCTGTAATTGGGCCATTTCATTTTTCAATTTCTGAACTATCTCCAAAATTGCAAGGTTTGTATTGCGAGCCTCCTCTCCAAGCTGTACCCATAATTCAGGGTTATTCTCTGTAGGTCCCTGATCCACTACAAATATATGTGACGCATCGTCTTCTCTTCTCATATTGTTAGTCTTTCTCCTGTACTTAAACATAAGAAAAGTAATAGAAGAGTAGTCACACATCAACTATTTTTATTTTTATTTTTTTAACTGCTCAATAGAGATGAAAATAAATTGTATTCTATCTGTCTATCAGTTCCAATTCCCAAAGGCCACAATTTTTTATACTGGGCTCTGATGCCACTTGTGATATACCTGTGAAATAACTTACAAGTAATAATAATTCTTTTCTACATAAAAACATACACTATCCTACCCATACATGATTTTCAACTCAATTGTATCAACCTTATTACTTTCTAATGCACATGCATCAAATCAAAATATCAATGGGTAATGTTTTCTTGTCATTTATGTGTGTAAACGTAGATATTTCCTTTGAGGACAAAGTATTATCTATCGGATTTATTGTTGGCACCGCTGGCTCCTTACACTTGGCTTTGGTGTTTACTATTTTGCTAACTCTATCATGTGATGGGGTATGATCTACATAACCTCTGCTTTCATGCCCTCATGCTTCTCCCCACATCGACGGTGTGGGTGCAAGGAATCCCATCCAAGGGTGGAGCTGATTCGATATGCATCACCCAGGTTTAGTCGTAGCATGGAGGTTATCCAAAACACTTGTTTCGGCCTTGCCTTAGCTCTGTCTTCCTTCCTGGCACCGAACTCGTTCAGAACTCCTTCTCGTCAATGAAACATGATGACTTTGGTGCATTGCTGAGCTCTGGATCGATTTGGACCTGGTTTTAACAGTCGTTGTCTTTTGGCAAGGATTGATCATGCAATCTTTGAGTTTTTCGTTTCCTCTCCCCTTACAGGTTTCATTTGTTTTTCTATCCAAAACTCTAATATGTTTCATGCTTGTCTTTGTTTTGGTGGATGAGGGTTATGGGCCAACCTCCACTGAATCACGTGAGGGTGCAAGTGGAGCTGCCCAGTTTCCAGATCTTGTCCTCTCAATGCTTGGTTAACAGGTAAGTTCCTATGATTCCCCGAATTCTCTTTGATAGTTTACTCGTTCTGCTGTATGAAATGAAGGGTTCTTCCTTGAGTTTAAAAATGGCCCTCCAGCCCAACTCCTCACGGATTGTTCTCTTCGTTTATTGTAACAGAGTTATGGCAGGGCTTATACTTGGACATGATTGCCCTGCTCCTTCCAGGGTTGGGAAACCCTTTCCTCGAAATTGTTTTCCGAACTATTGACAATGCAATTTGATAAGCCCTCAGGCTCTCTCATGAATTTTCTATGTAATTATTCCATTTGTGGAAGGACTACTCGAGTTGTTTCCCTGATTAATATATTGTGGCTTACTATGGCTTCATTGCTGACTGTGCACATTTTCATTTAAATATGCTTTAGTTTTCTTTTGTTTGTCTAGGTCCTTGGGACCTGAGTTATGTTAAGTTATAGGGATGAACACCCTCTTTGCTGCGCGTTGCGATTCTCCTTGATGCACTATGATACATTAACCCTCATTAGGGTTCCATGAGTTATCGAATTGTTATTATGGTTGTGACAGAGCAATTTTATATATATTCTTTTGAATTCCATCATATTGTCAATGGGTTTGCAATTCATGTTGTATGATATATTGTGTAGCACTCGCCACATTGTGAAAATGGTTTATGCTTAGTAGGTTGATGCATGTTCACTGTTGCTATAGGGTCTAGCTCTATTTACTGCTACCTTCTTGTTCATTTCATTTTACGAGTTCTCTACATGAATATGCTCCTCAGAGCCCAAGTTCATGCTATTATCTAATCTCTCATGTTTACTCACTTCCATATGGTTACGAGTTTTTCAAGATTTGTTCTTCATACATTTATGTCTTTGCAATGTTGTCATTTAAGTTTTTAAATGCATGCAAATAGGAACAAATGGATTCTGTTTTTGAAGTCTGCATACCCTTGTGGATGCAGTTTTGCTCCTCAACATTCTCTTTAGAATCTATTTATTTATCATTCCACTGATGGTGTTCTAGGGTTCTAATTCTAGCTTCTCAACTTTCTTGCATTTCTTTATATTAAGGCATATGTAGAGAGAGAAAAACCCTATCGGCCTTTCTATTAATTGTTGAATGGATTCGGATTACTATAATGTTATTCTTCTTGAAAACTTTGAATCTGTGATAAATCTCTAAGTTTTCTGTTTTCTATTATTTCTACCAATCTTTGTATAAAATTTCCCTACAGACCACTCTTTCATTTAACTCCAATTTTTTTTTTTAAAGAGAACAAGAAACTAAACTCCTCACAAACTACTGAGCTCTTGCATCATTAAAGGATTCTTTAGGAGGACACCTATCTCTCTTCTCAGGTTTCCTCCATGGTTCCCTGAAAGAAGATCTTTCCACACCCTTTTTGGCAATAGAATTAAAACATTGCTAGGTTCCCACAATAGTCCCAACCCAAGGGTTTCTTTATATATCTAGAGTTCTCTGGCTCGAAAGTTCTTTTTAAAAGTCACCTGAATCTGGGTCTACTGTCTCTCATCCGCCCGACCATGGGATTCATCCTTCAGGGCCAGAATTTCCCCCCTTGTTTACCTGCTAGACCAAAGTCTTCCGCAAGTTGCTCACATAGCATGCAGGGCTATCTGGTCATCACCAGACTTAGCCTTTTTTTTCTTTGGTTTGTTCTCCTCTACCTGTCCCTACAGAACAGATTTTTCCCTCACCCCCTCTCCTTTTCTCTGGAAACTCTTCTAATTAGGGGAGGTAGTCAGGGTTGCTTTCACAGCAACTGTCTTTTCCACCTCAAGAGGACAACTTCCTCCTTGAGAAATTACCATCCTTTAAAGAAACACTTCTTAGATCTCATAATGAAAAAAATTACATTTAGATTTTAATCAAATAATAATAACAAGTTTAGTTTATATTTACCACAGTAAATCAAATATTTACATTTTTTTCCGGGGCAATACAAAACTCTACAAGGGTTGGGGTTCCTATTCTTGAGCCTTATCCCAGCAGGCTAGAGATGTCTCCCCATGGGATTTGAAACCACATTCCATAAAAAGATGGGGGAGGGGGTTAAGCTTTAGCAATCAAATCATTGCTTAGAGAAGGACCCCCTATCCCACAAAAAGGAGGTCTCATACACCAATTTGTTGCCTTGTTTGGCCATGACCTTAAAATTAGATTAGTATTAATATAATATTATTTTTCCTCAATATTTCCCTTTAAACTACCTCTTATGGGGAATGATGAGAAAAACATAATATTATAATTTTATGTTTTTCCCAATATTTCCTACATAATTAACACTTTATATTTAAAGTATATATATATATATATATAATAATATATATTATATATATATTATAGATTAAATATATATATTAAAAGTTATTTGGCCTTTTACACTAATAAGATTGAGTATTGTTGTTCATTACTTATATTAATTTAATTATATAAATTGAATGATGGTAAATGTTAATAAAATTAATTATAAAAGTATTTAATTTAAAAATCATAAATTATTAAATAGAAACATTATTATTCTAACTAAATTATAAATTTATTTAGAATAATAATAATAATAATTGATAAAAAAAATTAATATATAATTAAACATATACACATTTCAAAAATATGTAAACAATATTTAACTCTCAAGATTTATTCCTATATGGAGATTTTTAATTTAAAATAGGTTTTGTTACATACTGTGAATCAAATACCGTAACTTATCAATACTACATGCTCTAAATAACATAACTTATTTTACATGACTTTTGTTAATATCAATTTTATTAAATTAATAAATTGAATTTAAATTAAAAAAACATAACTAATTTTTCTCTATATATCTTTGTGAATAAAAAGAATCAAGGAAGTGAAATAGACTTCAAGATTGAAACCACCAAAAAAAATAAATAAATTTCGTATTAATTTTTCGTTTATAATATAAATTATTAATATTTTAGAAAATTAAATTTACCCTCTATTATTATTAATAATTTAAATAAAATTTTAAAATATAAGAAAAATAACATTGGTTAAAAATGCAACTATAAAACTTTAAAATAATTGTATAAAGAATTTAACATGGGTTGAAAAGGGCAACTGCATAGATACGTTAATCACCTGTGCTAGATAGGAAACGGTGGTAGTAGACTTTGCTATCACAAGGGTTTTTATCAGCTACATGGAGAACTGTTGCGGTTGCGGGTGAATGAGAAGTTTGAGAATGCCTTACCATCGTCATTCAAATACCTTCGTTCCTGTGTCCTAATCCACTGCATAACTGCCGACAATCAAATTTGTCGAATTACATTCATCCCATGCCCACCGAGAAGATTTTACGCGTTTGGATTTTATATATACACACTTAATTGGATATAAATTGGATATATATATACGAATGCATTTTATATACACACTTAATTGGATATATATATATGAATGGATTTTATATACACACGTAATTGGATATATACAATTTACAAAATTGTGTAATTCCTCCTAATTCATTAGTTGTAATAAATTTTCCATATCTATTTTATTTAAGTTAGATTTTTAAATGAAGGTTTCGAATTTATGATTGAGGTTCGTTATCAAGAAATGAAGGTATGTGATCCTGATAATGAACTTCAGTCGTAAGTTCCAAAAATCTAATTAAAAATAACTCAATTGGAATGAAAAAAAAAAAAATTACTAAAATAAAAATAACAAAATATAAATAACAAAATATAAATAGCAAATAGTCTCGATATTGGTCACACAAACAATAAAGTCAATTATGAGGAATGTTATAAAGGAATAATAGAGTAGGAATGATGACGAAGAAAGGAATTATGCAATAGAAATGGCGGGGAGAAAATCTCCGATACTTTATTTTAACATTTATCAA
>APFE031462794.1:0-20787 GCA_000404065.3 Pinus taeda
CAGGAATCACTTTAGACCTATCAGTGAGTTCTAGAACAATTGTTGTGTGCTGCAAGTTTGTGAGCTGCAGTGTTTTCACTGTTTCAAGAGTCATTACATTTATTGCATCCCCAAGGTCAATTAAGGTGTTTGGAATATGTATGTTGTTAATGATTGTAGTGACTATGGGAATACCAGGATCAACATACTTTTCCATTGAAATGGTGTTTGTCATAAGGCCAGCTAAATGTCCAATAACATGAATAGTTTGTGGATCAATTCTTTTCCTAGTAGGCTTCTTCAGGCACAGTTCTTTGATTGCTTTAGTATTGACGGGAATGTCTTTTATGGCTTGCAATAGTGGAATTTTTATATAGACATTCTTAAGCTCATCTAAAACATCAAATTGTGGTATAGACATGGGAAGTTTTGCTTGGACTAATCGTTCTGGAAAAGGTGGTGGATGCAACAGTTGCATTTGTTTAATTTTGATGTCATCATTTTGTTTCTTTTGAGTTGGAGTTTCATTTTCATTTTCTTCATTTTCTTCTTGTTTTTCAGCTATTGGAGGTTCTTTTTAAAGTACCTTACCAGACCTCAGATTGATATTTTGTAAAGGTAATGTGGGATATGATGGTCCCTCGTCTACATTATAGGCTGGTCTCTCTGCTCTGTTATTTGGATTTGGTACAGGCTGAGCATGAATCTGAGTGGGTCTAGGAGGTTGTTGGTTAGATGGGAGTTGTAAGTGGGGTGGATTTATTGGTGGAGGAGCAGGAAATACTTGTTGAGTGTTTTTGGTTTGATAGACAACTTACTGCTGAGGATATTGTTGATATGTTTGAGGATATTGCGAATGTGGCTGATGATACTGTTGATATGGCTGAGAATACGGTTGGTATGGTTGAGGATATGGTTGATATTGTTGAGAGAACTGTTGGAATTGTCTCCATTGTTGCTGTGGGTAATTTTGGTGTTGCCATGGCATGGGCACATTCCAAGAATTCTGAGCATACATCTGATCTTGTGCAGGAAATTGCAAATTTTGGTTTGGAAACATACCTGGAGGTGGAGGTCTAGGTTGCCATGGTCTCTTAGCGCCCATGAAATACACATTCTCCATATCTGTATTAGCTGCTTCCACATTACAATCATGCAAAATGTTAACTTTAGAGCAATGAAATATATCATGATTTTCAGTACAAAAGGCACAAACTTGAATGTTTTCTAATGGGAAGTGTATCAAGGCATGTTTCTTTCGATACTTTGGACAAAATACAACCATTATTTGATCTTCCTCTTCTTGTCTTTTCTTGGCTTTCAGAGTGTCAATTTGAGTTCCTAAGGTACTTAATAGATCTATTTTGAATTCTTCTAATAGGTTTCCTATTTCAACCCTTGTGACACTTGCTGAAGTAGATTTTGTGGCTTTAGATGATAGAACTCTTTTTCCATTTCTAGCTTTGCTCCTTGAATACTTTTCACATAACTCAACAATTTCTTCGAAAGGTAAGGTGGAAATATCACCTTTGCCCATCAAATTAAGATCATCTAAGTATTCCTCTCGAATGCCCTTCAAAAGTATTGTTCGAATCAGATCAAGAGACATGGTTCTGTGTTTTGATTTTTGTAAATTGTAAACAAACCGCTCCAAGTACTCCTCTAAATTTTCATCCTCTTGTTGATTCATCCTAAAGATATCATCTTTGAAATATTTCGATCTACAATAAGGTTGGTATTTCTTTAGGAATATTCTTCTCATGCCATCGCAATTAGTTATTGCATGTTCACCAAGTCCCATGAACCATCTTAATGTTGATGCTTTTAATGTCGTTGGGAAGAGTCTAAGCCTATGGGCATCATCTGTGTAACCATATGTTTGACATACTATGTCAAACTCAAACAAGAATGAACCTGGGTCTTCTGAAGCCATGCCATAAAAGTTTGGTAGCACATATGGAGGTATGTTTTTCATTTTTATTTCATCATCTTCTTTTGGTTCTTGAATAGGAAATTTAAAGGTTGACTCTTCCTCCTCTCTTCGACCTTGATTTGGTGGTCCTCTTACTGATCCATGTCCTTCCTCGGCCATTTTGATAGGTTCATCTATTGATTTAATTTCTTGTTCATGTCACTTGTTTCAAAGAGAATTTCAAGGAGAGATTGTTGAGTTACTGTGCTACTTTCTCTTTTTATAGAGGATTCAGGGAGATGTTTCTTCTGTGATTCATGTGCTAATAGAATTTGCCTCTCAATGAGTGTAAGTCTTTGCCCTGATTTCTATTTATCCTCTAATGTTTGTATGGTAACTTTCCCAGCTGGTGTTGTGTATTCAACTTTTCCTAACGGGTCTGCTCCTAGTGGTAAATTAGTTTTTGGATGGGGGGTTTTTATGACTCTACCTTTATCATCTCTAGATCTAGACATAAGTAAACATGACTTCTAAAATGATGAATTAAAATTAAATCTATGTTTTTTCTTGTTTTTGTTTATTTTATTTTATTTTTTTATTTTGTTTTTAGAAATCCTCTAGTTGTGCCTCCTCAGCAACGGCGCCAAAATGTAGTGGCCAATCTAGGGTGCTAGATTAGACTAGATTTAATATCAACCAAGGTAGGTAAACTTACAGGCACGTGTCTAAAGTCTATAGACCTAAAAGGATTCCATCTACCTAACTAAGTGTTTACTGTGACAGACTATAGCACTCCTTTACAGGAGATTGAAATATGTTTCCTCTCACACTTTAGCACTCAGATCATCTAATTTAATTAACTGTTCTAAAGAAACAATGTGTTACTAGTCTGAGTTTTCAACCCTCTTATAAGGATATCATTCACAAAAGCTCTTTCCAACTAACACACTAAGCATTCATGAAAACCAAAAACTCTTTTAAGCACATTAAAACTCAGATGCATGAAAACAGAGTCCATAGAGATACTTCGAAATTCAATGGTTGATCAAATCTTTTACAAGATATTGTTCAATAATATAGCAATCGAATTCTCAAACTATCACCATGAATAATACTTGCAAGAACTTCTAATAGAATCAATAAACTCACAGGCAAGAAAATAACATCAAACGCTATTCAACACTATTCAGATTCGAAAATGCTATGGAAATGAAAATAAAAGTATACCAATCTCCACACAGGGCCCGTCCACGCTTCAATGGCATACTTAGGAAACTTCAAGTGATGAAAACGTTAACGCATAAGCACTGTAATGTTAAAACGATGCCTGTAATTAAGTTCTGGAAATCAAATCACATGCAAGAGCAATGTTCTGGAAACAATACACAAGAACTACAACGTTCTGGACAATACAATACGCAGTCCTTTTATCTGCTTGTCTCCTATCCTTGTTCACTAACTTTCCCTTCTAGTCTATAATCGGATGTACATACATATGCAGATGTTTCTGCTTTTACAAGAAAGGTAATTTTTGTCTTTTCTAATCTTAACTGATTTCCAAAGCAAAACGAAATCAGTTTAGGTAACTTTGGCTTTTTGCTGCTTTTGTGACCAAAAAGGTTGGGTTTGACCAGCATTGACCATGTATCCAGGAGCTTTAGATTCGCTGTTGAATAGATCTTTCACCATGTATGTAAATTCGAGATCATGTTCCTATCCTTTGTTTTGATTTTCCTGCCATGCCACGTGTCACATCATAAACCATTTACAGGAAGTCATGACATCCTGTAATTTTTGTTGAAAATTTCTAATTTTTAACATAAAAATTCACAAATTAAACTTAATGTAAATTAACAACTATAATGCTTTGATTAATCAATTTCAATGGACTATGAGGGGTTTATGGGAGAAAAAGATAGACAAATGATGGATTTCTAGAAGAAAAGGATGGCAATGAAATGGTACCAACACTTTCCCAAACTAGAGGAGAAGCTTCGATCACTAGAACCTTTGGGAACAACAAGCTGGATATTGGTTGTTGTTGATATGCTCGAGATATCTCATTTTGGCCTCTTGATCTTATCATCATGGGATTTCCCCTTGAGATGTGGACCTTCCTCCCTCTTTTGTGGATCCCTAACTCCCTCTCCCTTCCTATAAATTCACTCCCTTTCATTTCCAAATGGTTGGTCATTGATTGTTGCATTCCTATGCTGAAATTATACTCACACGCTACCCATTCTAGCTTGAAGAAGGAGTTCTTGAAGAGTATTTGCTTGGACTTGGACATCCACCCAAAGGAAGGACTCAACATCAAGGCATAGGTTGTATGCTTCCATTTTTAGTTTCTTAATATATACATTTGATGTTCACTTTCCATAATTGTGTAAATATTTATGTGATTAGCTTAATTTTCCTTGATCTGTTAAGTAGTTTATGCTTGATATATGTTATATATTCTCTCATGTCATGTATAGTACTTTGATCTTCCTTGCAGGTTTCTGGACGTGAAGAACGACTTAGGAGCAAGGACTGGACTGAAAGACTCAAAGCCATCTCTAAGGAACGAGCAATTAGCATCAGAACGAGGTAGGTCCCTCTTTCTTATTGCATTTATGAAGCATAAGCTATGAAATTGAGTATTAGATTGTTCGTTCGTTGCTAGACCCTCTCATTGGGCTAGAGGGATCGCCTCTGTCCACAGAGGGGATTTGTCTTCACAATTTTTTTTTATGATTGCCAGATTTACAACCATAAATAGCGCGACCCACCCACACACATATACCTAGTTATTACCATTGGCCCCTTTTCTAAATGGGGGATTGATTTCATGTCATGTAACCCAGGGATAGGTTGCACTGCAATGCATTGTCTCCAAAAAAGGGGGTGTGCTTATTAAGGAATCTCAAGTTCTGACACAAAAAATGCAAAGGAAACTCAATGAGAGGTCTTCTTAAGTCTTATTAGGATTGAGTGAGACTATGAAGGTTTGGAAAAGAGGTAAAATAGGTACTAAGGACAAGGAAAACCACCAAGGGATTGAATTGATCCCCAACAGAGTCACCAATTTGTTATACAAAATCTATGTTTGGGGACATAAATATCTTCCCTAGACTTGGTGGACGGGTCTAGAAAAACAAAATGTAAGGACTATAATGCCTCCATTAAAGTAATTTAACAATGGGCTGAGGCCTAACTGGAATCTATCATAATCTTCACTCCTTTCTTGGATTGTATGCTCCAATCCTAGCTCTGATCACTGTAATTAAAACCTGCATAATTAGACAACACAAGCCAAAGATCTATGACATCTATGTAGCATAATCCAATAAATTTATTCAATAGATCAACATGGTATTGAAATACATGAATAACATAAAATCACATATAGGAAAACAATGAACTCCTTGTATTAATATAAATGGAGAGAGTTACAACCAAATATAGGACTTGATCTTGTTGAAGAGCTCCCCAAATTGACTTGTCCTTCCTTGCCACAAGTTAGACCTCTATGTCACCCTAATGCATGTAATAATGACTCTCAAAGCAGCAGCATGAGGGTAGAATCAATCTCCAAAAGACAACCCCAAGCTTGTGGATGACAGTAAATATATAGGAGAGGATGGTAGTTTAGGAATTCTTATCCATTTACCAATCGAGGCTTGAGATCCACTTGAGATGGGAGGATGAGCTCAAGGGATAAGAAGTGAAATCTCCAAGGTAGGATTATATAGGATTCAAAGTTGTTATCCAAGGTAAATGGTTAGAATAACCCCTGGAAGCTTATGGAAGAGGAAGCTGTAGGATTCTTTTTATGTTTCTTGAATTTATAGAATCAATGCACCCCCAACAAGGGAAAACATGTTGATGATCAACGCCGGTCCAGAGAATGTCAACTGGGTGGTCAATGTTGGTCCCTCAAGGGACAGGGTGTGCTGGGCCTTAAAAGATTGCAAATGAGTCAGTCAAGGGAAAATATGCATGGATTACGGAGATTCATGCTTAGGACTTTGTGTAGGGATGATGACAAGGTGTTGAGGGATGTGAATTGATCTAGTTTGAATGCATATTGATGAGATGCGACAAATAGGCCTATTACAATGCTCACCCTTATAATCACAAGTGCCCAACTTGTCAGAGATGCATCGGTCAGGATCATAAGTCAGTTGCTCCACTGCTACCACTAACAGTCGAGGAACCATTCCAATAGTGGAGACTACACGTTATCCGAGAAATATTTCCACATTCAAAAAACCAATACCAATATATTTTAACATCGACGAATTGCTTTATTTGGTGGGTAGAAGTAGTTCGCTTAAGACAAGTAAACGAATAGGCAGCCATCCACTTCTTGAACCATAATATTATAACCAGGTTTGGCATTTCAATGTCTCTTGCATTTGATAATGCGACTTATTTTTCTTCGATGAAATTATATGAATTTGCATTATGAAATGGTATCATGTTAAAAAGTGCATCTAACTATTACCCGCAGGGAAATGGTTTAGTTGAACAACAAATACAAATTTTATTCGTATAATCAATAAAACCATTTTCTCTAAGTAAAGAAGTTGACACAACACTTTGACAAATGCACTATGGGCTGACCATGTAACTCCTAAGCCTTCCCTCAAAACCTCATCATACATTCTAGTTTATGGTAAGTGAGTTATCTTTCCCCTGAACCTGCATCTCCCAGCGTTACAAATCTCTCAAGAGTCCTAAGGTAGACCTTGCCTTCTGGTTCAGAGTAGTATAGATACTTTGCTTAAAATTGAGGAAGAAAGGCTCAAATCCAAAGAGATATTTATGTCCATCAAAACTGTGTTAGGTGATGGCTCGAAAAGAAATCCATAGGGGATAAGAGTTTCAATGTGGGTGACTTAGTATTGAAGTGGGACAAAGATCAAGAAGAGAGAGGAAAACACATGAAGTTTCAACCTTTTTCGATTTTCCCTTTTACCATTTAAGAGAAGCTTGGTCATAATACCTTCAAGCTGAAATCCTTAGATGGGAAAATTGACCCCCTTCGCGTAAATGGCTAAGATTTGAAGCACTATTTCCAATAGAAGCTCTAAGTTGCGCTTCCTATACAGTTTGTCCTTTTCCTTTCTTTTTTTTCAATGTCAGTCATATGTGTGTCATGGTAGTCGAGTCCTATCTTGTTTTTTGTCTTGGTCATTGTAAATAAATAAGACCTTGTGTGAAAAGTGCATGGCTCAAAAGGATTTTGTGGTGAAATAGAGAGAAAATGTGACAACCACAACGCTTGGATTTCTGTTATTATTCTTCTTTGTTTGGGGATATGCCATAGGTTGAGTTAAGTCTGGATGGAAAATATGATACATCCAAAAGGAGAAGCTTGAGGGAACCTATTAGATACACACTTATTCTAGTATCGAAACTACTCAACATGGTATAAATCTGCTTGTGTGTTACACACTTATCCAATATAGTAGAGAAATGATAAGGGGAAAATATAAAGCGAGAAAACCCATATAAGAGGTTATACAAATACTTCTATAAAGGGGAAACTTTCTCTACTCTAAATAAGTTGGGATCCCTCTTTCGCCCATTGAAAATAATAAGTGTTGAAGCACAATCCAATTAAATAAATAAATAAAGGATGAAAGAAGATAAAGGCTTCCTGCATAGGGAGGTGAAGCAAGCGAATTCATTAGGGTAGTGTCGAGGCCTATTGGCAATGGAGAAACACCAGAGGTTAAAACTCATACTATAAATATCATAAACTCATCGTGCATATTACCCTTTCCTAGTTTGAAACAATTGTGATATGGCATATCTTTTTTGTGTTGAACCAAGTGAAAGAAAGTGAGGTACTATGTATATAACTGGGTCGAAAAGTGGAAAGTTAAGGAAATCTAATTGGTTAGTCAATACTTATGGAAGGATTGACCCTTTAACAAAAAAGTCATTCCTATATAGAGAAAAGTTGAAGCTCACCCAATGTGTCGCCAAGTGTTGTCGCTACTACAACGCCCTCCAAAATTTCACTACATTCAAATATTGGAGCCTACTTCATCATCACATCTAGCGTTTCCTTGGTCTTCAAGTGTTGTTTCAAGTCATTCTATATGCTGCAAGTGTTCTTTAACATCCTGATGTGTTGTTGCATTGATTAGAATATCTCTAGTACATTTCATGGTCATAACATCTATCCTTTTTGTAAAATTACACTTTTGGTCGCAGTCACACAAACTTTGTTTGTTGTACTTGGGGAATGTATGTAAAGTGGTATCTTGATTCCTATTTATCATTGTTCAAGCTTGTTTAATTTTTCTTGATGAGTTGGTATGTGTCACACATGATTTTATGTCTAAACTCATTGTGTTTTCCCCTTGTTCGATCTTCAGGACTTAGACAAATTTTTGTTGCAAAATGAACCCATTGAGGCAAGAAGCACATGGGAACACTCTTAAGCCTTGATCGAGAGTACTTTTTTGTTTAGAAGTGCACCTTAGAGAACCAAGTCTTCCTTTGAGCACGCTTCGTTGAATCGAAGGACTTCAGCTCCTTGAGCACCCGAGATCTCCCCAAACACCCGAAGCCTAACCCCTTCAAATTTTACAATGTGCACTATGCTTTCCTTGTCCCTTTTGAGCACATGAGTGCACTCTAAACCCATAAATATTCATCCTTAGTCCTTCGACACTGCTCCCTGCACCCTCATTTTCCTTCTTGAGTGCAAGAGCGAACCCTGAAGCTCCAAAGCCTTCCCCTTCAACCTTCATCTTTGCACCATGCACCCTCCTTGTCTCCCTTGAGCTCACAACCCACTTAGGAAGCTTGAAGCCTCATCCTTAATCGTTTGAATATGTGCCATGTTCCTTCCTTGAATTTTTCTCTCTCCTCTTGAGTGCATCATGAAGCTCTGAAGCTCCCTCTCTTCAACCCTTTAGCCTTTTTAAGTGCACCCTTTCACCCATAAGCTCTCCTTGGTCCTGCCAAGCTCACTATTAAGACATGAACAAAAAATCTACATGAAACATGTTAGAATATGAGATTTTCAGGCTAATGGTTGCTTTCCATGAGTGATTGCAGTTACAAGTATTTCATGAACAACATGGAAAGCATGCATGAAGAATATCAGGCAAGGAAGGCAGACAAACAGAACCACAAAGAGAAAATAACACATTGAAGTCTTGATGATCAAAGCACCCTAAAGAATCCATAAGATCTAAGACCCTTTGGAGGGTGAAGACATCAAGGACCATAAGATGAATGCAAGAGCACAAAAATGAGTGGTAGCCATGTCACCCATTGAAGAAAGTCCATGTCATCAGTCTCTATGATCCCCAGTCATCAATGATATTAACTTGTCACATCCTCATCACACGATGACGTGGAAGTTATGTTGTAATGACGTAATCATTGCAAAGAAAAAGAAGTGGAAGTCCAAGAGTCATGTATGGACAAAAGAGCCATGCATATAATTCCAAAATACATGTAAGTCCAAAAGTCATTTGGAAAATCAAGAGTTAAAGAAGTGAAAAGGTCATTAGAAGTTGGAAGGTCAAGAATCATGGGGATATGGAAAGTAAGGCCTCCAATTATAAAAATATACTCATTACTCAAGCACAGGACTTTTAACCTTGGATTCTCCCATAGGAATTAGAGAGATAGAGATAGTACTTTTTGGGAGAAAGTAGTGGCTCTAACACTCCACTATTGGAGCTAGTGGTGTTCATTATACTTACGTATCTTGGAACTTTTGCTTAATACTTGAAGCCTTTTGGCCAACACATTTTCATGCACGGATTGAGGATGTTTTAAGAATATGCTTCTAACATTCATGTTGGCTTTCAAATGTACTAGAATAATTGAACTATTTTGGTCACTTTGGTGCTAAACTTATTGGAAATGTGTTGTAATGATTTAATGATCGCGGCATCTATGTGGACTATTTTTCTTGATGTCCAACAATTCTTTCTTGTATGTGCGTGTGCCTTCATTTGATTAGTAATATTACTTTTCTTTTAGAGACTAACTTTCTCTCCCTCGCAGTGAAAGAACCTTGATACATCTACAATTGAAAATTTCACAAGGCACACTCTCTTGCTCATTCAAAAGCACATGTGCACTTCTCTCTCATGCTAAATGCTTAAGCCGAGGCATATCTTTAAGTAAATGATAGTCAGACCATATTTCTTGATGGAACTCCTATACCAAACTGTGTCAGGTCTAATTGGGACATCATATCGAGGATATCCCCTGTATGTTGGTGGTATTCAACACTGTCAACATTATGGCACTAGAAGGAGGGTGACCAATTCTTTATAGCTGATAACTCTACACATCCTAATAATCTATCTTCTTGACAAGGAAATAATATTCTGAACACCATTGCAACTCCTGTTCCCGAAGTAGGAGGGTCTTCTCAGCCTGGTCTAGAGTTGGCTTACGAGGTTACCTATGAACAACTCTAGGTGATTCGACCTATAACCCGTCGGTTTGCAAAATCTATCAATTTACTCCCTGTTTCTCATAATCCTCCGCATCATCCTAAGAGGAAAGAAACAAATCATACCATTATGTTAGTTTCATAAATGGAATATTTTGTTTTTTCCACTTTTGAGGAGTTAGCAGAGTCTTAGTAAGGCACAGTTCAACAAGAGACACTTCCACCCATTCACGAAAAGTACGAGGAATACATTGTTATTTATGACGAAGAATAACTGGGGGCTGATTTTGATTTTAATGATGGTTTCAATAGTGAGGGAGAAGGCTTGTCTGATTCTAAAAAGGAGGAACAAAGAGGTGAAGACATGGCTAATCAGGATGTGGATTGGATGGCACAAGGGCCTCTTTCTCTTCCAGATAGCCTTCATAAAATGCCCAAACATCTGGAGAATTTGTTATCAAAGTTTGATCCAGACAAGAAGACTAAGGAAGAAGATCATATTGGCGATTTATACATGCATTTATGGATGTTAGAGGTATGGTACAATGATGTTTCTTATATGCTTTTCCTTTTACATTAGAAGGTAGAGCAACAACATGGCATCATAGTCTAACTGTTAATTCAGTCCATGGTTGGAGTGATTTTACGAAATTGTTTTTGGAGAAATTTGATGATGCCAAGACTCCCACCATGTTATTAAAATATCACAGGAATATTAAGATGGAGGAAAAGGAGAAAGGTAAGGAATTCAATCAAAAGTTAAACTGCATATTGAACAAGTTTCCACCGGGAAAGAAACCTCACGATTCAATGACTATCGATTATTCTATAGTTTCCTTGCCCACAAAAATTTCCTCTTTTGTTAAACGAGATGCAAAGGAGACATTGGTTCTAAACTTTGCAGAAGCTACCACTGTGGAGAAATATTTATATGTTATTGGAGTTATTATTGAGGATGATGAATTTAAAGACTCCAAGGAGATCAACAAGAAGTCTGAGCCTTCTTTGAGTAAGGATAAATAAAAGTATTTTGGAGATATTGAAAGCTTGACTAGGACATTAAAGGCACTCACTAACGAAGTTTCAGAATAAAAGAGAAGGTCAAGCAAGACTTCTACTAGTAGAAATCCCCCCAAGTATTTTCCATTCAAAAGGAATAATAACAACAACAACAATCAACCAACCAAATCTGCCTAGAGTTTGACTGTTGTGTTGAATGTGAAAGTATCAACATGGATAACTATTTCTCTTTCCATTAGGAATGGAATTCAAAGAAAACATGCCCACAGTGGAACCACAACATGAATGCTCTGACCACACACATTGTTGATACTTTACTAGCATATGAGAAGTATGAGAAAATGGAAGAAATAAATAAACCTGCAACGGTTGAAGAAAGTACAGGTGGTGGACATGGAGTTAATGCTTTCGATTATATTCTCAATGCTAACAAGAAGAGTGTTGAAGCACCGCCACAAAATGAATCCCCTCCTCAGAAACAGAATGGCCGATACAATTTGAGGAGCTAAGGGTCTATTTCTGAACAGGAGGTGATGGAGATAGAAATTGAAGGAGCAATTGTTAAGAAGGATCTCACCACTGGATAGTGCTACTCAGAATGCACACAGTAAGTCTGGAAATGCTACTGCTTCTAAGAACACTTCCTCCAACAACAAAAACAAGTCTATTACTTCGGAAGTGTCAAACAAAGCCACTTCTCCAGAGACTTCAGCAATGTATGCCAAATGTGAAATGATTTTTATAATATTGTCGAAGATTTGAAGAAAGCTTGTGCCAAAATTTCCATCTTTGAGATTGCGAAGATAACAAGCCAATGTGAACTACTTGTCCAAGCCTTTTCATGGCCTTCATCAGGTGATAAAGATTCCTCTTATCAAACGGTGTCTGGTAAGTCTTCTAGAGCCCTTTAATTTGTGGTTAATGTTGTAACATTAGATGCTAGCACCCTTTTGCCTCCATTTTTTTTAACATTTGAAATTTTTAGTTACAATATCCATAATTTTTTGGTCGATTCGGGTGCATTTGTGAATGTAATGGAATTATCTGTCACAAAGAAAATTAATGCTAGATGGGATAAAAATTATGTACAAATAATTTAGTTAGACAAATCTCTTTTTCAAGATATTTATGAACTCAAGAATGTTATTATCCAATTATCATATGATCATCGAGTACACCGGTGTATAAATATTGTAATTGTGGAAATTCCTGAAGCCTATGTCATACTCCTGAGTCGAGACTAATTTAATAAATTACAAGGGCATTTTTCTACATGTTGGTCACATTTATGGCTGCCATATAAGGGGATAAACAACCATATTCGAGTGGAGGGTGAATCATACATGAAATATATTGTGACACCACTTGAGGGTTATAATGAGCCTATTACTTTTTCTGATTTAATCTTTGATAATTGTTTCTTCGAAATTGATCATGTGCGTTATCATGCACAACCATCACCCGTCCCACCTAATACACAATTGGAGCTCTTTCCTTGTATTCTGACTATTGCTAATGAATGTTGTAATATAGATGTACATAGTAATAGTAATAATATTATAGGAGGTAGTTTAGTAGGTAATGATATTTGGACTCTATACTTTGATGGTTCAAAGACGCAGGATGGCTCTGGAGCTGGTTGCGTATTCATAGACCCATGCAATAAAAAACACATCCTATCATGCCATTTAGAATTTGAGTGTACAAATAATATTGCTGAATATGAAGCACTCATGCTTGGAATAAATAAATCCATCTATCTAAAGGTAGAGTTATTCAAGGTAATTGGTGACTCAGAAGTGGTCGCTTGTCAGGTACGAGATATTACCCACTGTGTTTCACCAAATAAAAACTACCAGCAAGAGGTATGTTTGAAAGATTAATTTTTTAAATATTTAAATATCATTTATGTTCCTAGGCTTAGAAACGCCACAACAGATGCGTTCTCAAATGCAGGCGCTAGAATGTCACCATTAAGAAATGGTTTTTTTTTAGAGATTATATATAAACCATATGTGCTCGATAACATCACTAATTTTCATGTTTTCAATAACGACCAACAAATACTGCACTTTATGGCTAATGCATACATGTTTAAATATGTTTCCATTGAGGAGGATTACCATGAAAAGGCTTTGCAGGAGGAATCTAATACAATGAAAGGTAACACTATGCCTAAAGGTGTGGTATCCCTTGAAAAATTATATGACCTACAAAACTATTTTAAATGACCAGTAAATACTAAGATTCAGAGCTCAAAGTTGTCATCCAAACAAGTCAATCTGGGAACTTAAGAAGATCCAAAGTATGTAAACCTCGGTACATGTTGTTATCCATAAGAACGACAAGCATTCATATTCTTATTCAAACAATATCGTGATGTGTTTGCATGGACATATGATGACTTAAAGACATATGATACTCATATTATTTAACATGTAATTCCCATAAAAGAAGGGATAAAACCTTTTCAATAGAAAGTAAGGAATGT
The DNA here is from genome assembly GCA_000404065.3 of Pinus taeda. Classification (NCBI taxonomy): domain Eukaryota; kingdom Viridiplantae; phylum Streptophyta; class Pinopsida; order Pinales; family Pinaceae; genus Pinus; species Pinus taeda. The sequence continues at coordinate 13,825 of APFE031462794.1, forward strand.
TCATCCAATGCTAGAACCCCTAATTCAAAAGGAATTAAGAAAGTTGCTGGATGCTAGGATCATTTTCAAAGTTAGACATTTCAATTAGGTTTCAAATTTGGTCCTAGTCAGAAATAAGTCCGGTGAGATAAGGTTATGTGTCTATTTTTGTAATCTCAAATGAGCATTTGATAAAGATAATTACCCGGTGCCATCCATTTAACAGATCCTCCAAACAATATTTGGGTTTGATATTTTCTCGCTACTAGATGATTTTTCTGGTTACAATCAAGTGCTAGTAGTAGAACCTGGTCGTCTTAAAACTATCTTCAGGAACAAGTGGGGAAAATTTTCCTCTAAGCATATGCCATTCGAGGTTATCAATGCTAGTGCTACATTTCAAATAGAAATGGACATCACTTTCTGTAGCCTGATTGGCCAAAGTGTAGTTTTTTATTTGGATGATGTTATTGCGTTTTCCAAATGAAGATCAGATCATCTACGTCATATGAAGCAAATATTTGAGTGGTGTTGCAAATATAGGCTTTCTCTCAAACCCAAGAAAAACATCTTTGGTATGTCGGAAGGCACTCTCTTTAGACACATCATTGCAAAGAGTGGAATTAAAGTTGATCTTGAAAGGGTCAAAGCTATTACTCTTATCATGTTCCTAATGAATAAGAAGGATATGCATTCTTTCTTAGGGAAGATTAATTTCTTGTGAAAATTGTTCTCTAATTATGCTAAGATATTTAAACCATTACAGGATATGATTAAGAAATATCCAAATTATAAATGGGATAAAAGAGAAAATGATACTTTCACTCAAATTAAACAGGTTATCGCTGATGCACTTGCATTATTCAATCCCGATTATGGAAAATATTTCATGCTTTATACTCTTGCTTAATATTCATTTATTGTGGCAGTATTGACCCAAAAGTATGTGGAAGAAAATGAATGATCTATCTCTTTCATGAGTGCTGGCTTATAGGGGTTAGAGCTAAATTATCCCACCATTGATAAAACTACTTACACTATATATAAGGTAGTAAAATACTTCAGGACTTATCTCCTTGAAGCTCACAGGATCATATTTGTGCCTCATCGAATGGTCAGAACACTTTTATAACACCATGAGTTGGGTGAGAAGAGGAAAAATTGGATGACCTGCTTACAGGAATATGATCTGGAGTTTAAACAAGTTCATACCATTAAGGGTTATGACTCCTATCATCTTACAACCGAAGCAAGAGATGCTCCCAAGCAATATATTTCAGGTTGGGAGTAGGAAATAGAGATGTGTAATGTTGAACATGTTCCCCCAGATTAAATAAGCAATGCCATGGTATTGAGACATATGATAACTTCTAGAGCATGACACCCTAGCCACACATCCACTGAATAAATAAAAGAAGGAAATCCACCTTAAATCTCTATCTTATCATCTTGTTCATGAAGTTATTTTTAGAATTCACCACAACGATGTCTTACTAAGATGCCTTGAGCCTCAAGATATAGAGAATTTACTGAAGGACTTACATGACAGACTGACATGTGGTCACTATGCGGGTGACACAACTGCACATAAAGTAATGAGTGTTGTTTATTATTGGCCCACCTTTTCAAAGATGCTCACAATTATGTTCACAAGTGCCCAACTTGTCAAAGATGCTTTGGTCGGGATCAAAATTTAGTCACCCCACTGCTACCAGTAGAAGTTGAGGAACCATTCCAATAGTGGCAACTAGATGTTACCGGAGAAATATTTCAACATTCTTCAAAGAAAAACTGATATATTTTAACAACGTAAAATTATTTTACTTGGTGGACAGAAGAAGTTCCCTTAAGACAAGTAAATGACTAGGAAGTCATCCACTTCTTGAAGTAGAATATTATAACTAGGTTTGGCGTTCCAACATCTCTTGTCTTTGATAATGCGACTTATTTTTCTTCGTTGAAACTTTATGAATTCACATTAGAAAATGATACCATGTTAAAGCATGCATCTAACTATTACTCACAAGGAAATGGTTTAGTTGAGTCAATAAACACAAACCTTATCCACATAATCAAGAAAACCATTTTCTCTGAGCATAGGAACTAACACAACACTTTGAAAAATGCATTAAGGGATGACCATGTAACTGCTAAGAGTTCCCTCAAAACCTCACCGTAATTTATGGTTTATGGTAAAGAAGCTATCTTGCCCCCAAACCTATATCTCCTAGCCTTGCAACTCTCCCAAGAGTCCCAAGGTATACCTTTCCTTCTAGTTCAAAGAATGATAGATACTTTTCTCAAACTTGTGGAAGAAAGGCTCAAAGCCAAAGAGAGATTTTCGTCCATCAAAATATTGTTAAGTTCTAGTTCAACAAGAAATCTACCGGGGCTAAGAGTTTCTATGTGGGTGACTTAGTATTGAAGTGGGAAAAATCTCACAAAGAGAAAGGCAAACACACTAAGTTCCAACCTCTGTGGAGTGGCCTTTTTACCATTGAAGAGAAGCTTGGTAATAATACCTACAAGTTGAAATCCTTAGATGGGATTATTGAGCCCCTTCCTGTAAATGGCCAAGATTTGAAGCACTATTTCCAATAACAACTCTAAGCTACACTTCCTATACAATTTGTCATTTTCCTTTTCTTTTTCTTCAGTGTCAGTCATATGTGTGTCATGTTAGTTGGGTCCTGTCTTGTTTTGTGTCTTGGTCATTGTACATAAATAATACCTTGTGTGAAAAGTGCATGGCTCAAAAGGACTTTGTGGTAAAACAAAGAGAAAATGTGACAACCGTAGCGCTTCGATTTATGTTCTTATTCTTATTTGTTTGGGAAGATGCCATAGTTTAAGCTAAATTTGGATGGAAAATACGATACATCCAAAAGGAAAACCTTGATGGAACCTATTAGATTTGCACTTATTCTAGTATCCAAGCTACTCAACATGGTATAAATCTACTTGTTTGTTACACACTTATCCAATCTAGTAGAGAAAGGATAAGGATAAAATCTAAAGCGAGCAAACCCATATCAGAGGTTATATAAATACTTCTTTGAAGGGGAAACCTCCTTTACTCTCAATAAGTTGAGGTCCCTCTTCCGCACATTGAAAATAATAAGTGTCGAAGGAAAGTCCTATTAAATAAATAAATAAAGGGTGAAAATGTTGGGAGGTGAAGCAAGTGACTTCGTCGGGGTACTATCAATAACAAGCTAGTACATCATGCTAGTTTATGTAATGGTCAATAACAACTCTCTTAATAATTTTCATCAATTTTTTGTTTGTGGGTTCAACCACACTCCCTAGGGATAATAATTAGAAACATATTATAAAATGACCCCTTTTTCCAAAGTAAACTTAGTCAATTTCAATGAAGAGAAATATGTACCATTATAAAAAAGTAGCATATAAGGGTCACCAAACTTGGTTGTTATATGTTGTTCTACAAATTGAATTAGAACATTTTTCTTTACATGGGTAAATGATACAGCCTTAGCCCACTTGGTGAAGTAACCAACAAAAACCATAATATACTTACTTTATTCAAAGGAATTGGGATTGATGTTTCTAATATTGTCGAATTCCTATTGGTAAAAAGGTTCTTCAATCATGACTAACTACAATGGTATAACAAATGTATTCTGTCCTAGCACATAATTGGATTTTTTTTGCATTTTTGTACATATGAGTTTGTCCTTGAACACCATGGGCCAATAGTAGCCAACTCTAATCAAGTACCTTATGGGTAGTTATATAACCTAAGAAATGTGCACAATTTGGTCCATCATGTATATCCTTTATAACTCATTTAACATCAACTTTTTCAAGGCATTTGAGTTGTAATCCATCATAAATTTTGTGGAGAATGATACCACTAGTGAGCTTATATTAGCCATATTTTCCTATAAAAGTTATTTTCTTTCTTGAATCCAAGTAACTAAGACATGATCCATATCATAGATATCTAGGATTTTAAACACAAGTTCAAGATATATGTTTGAAAAAATATACTATATCAACTACTACAAAACAAGAGAGGAGAGAGAAACATTGCTCAGAAAATTGATTAACTAACCAAGGAGGTGATTTGAATTACATAAGGGACAAGAGATGAAAATATGATATGTTATTATTGATAAACATGAATAAAATATATACTCTCTAGGAGGAAGAACTAGTTCGAATTAGGTTGGGATTCCATTATGCATGCACTTAGATAACAAGAGTAGTTTCCTAGAATTAACTAAAAGGTCAAAATCAGAGTTGGATATGTTTAATTTAAAAAATATCTAATAAAAGAGTTAATTAGAAGTATGTAGAGTTAGAATTGATTTTAATTGATGTAATAACTATTACATGCAATCAATACTCTCGCAGACTCCAAAAATTGAATTGAAAGTCAATAAAAAGCTGGTAGGTGAGTGGATAAGGTAGTTTCCCAAGATAAGAGAGGGAATTCATATTAGGGGTCTTAAGGATGAAATAATGGAGAGGAAATTACTATGTCATAGCCCCATCATCACCACATGTCATCCTAGGTATCATCACCTGCTAAATATAGATTTACTAAAAATAGAAAATGCTAATAATAGGAGATGATCCAAACTGTAGGGAATATATAACAATGAAAGAAACATGGTCATATGTGCCCCTAATGATGTATGGAAGATGGTCGGATGATGCCTTGAGTCTAAGTCTTGATAAAATATTGAGTGCAATGTACCTAAACAAGATAATGTTTCAAATCACAATACCATGAATTAGACATACTAGGGATATAAGAAACATCATTTATATACATAAACATATCATTTTCCCATCTCGCTTCATCAGTATCAACCTAGTATTCCACTTCAACTACCAACTTGCAAATTCCTTGGCTTTGAACCCTGATGGTTTGTTTAAATTCTAAATCACACTCCTTAATATGGGTCATCTAATTTTCTCTTCTTCCACCAAGAGTTTTTTCTTTGGAAAAAGGGAACCTAATAATTCAGTGTGACACCATCATGTGGCATTACTTTTCAAAATGCAAGACTTGAAATATTTTACTACAAATATAATGCTTGTTTATTGATTATTGGGTTACTAATTCAATTTACTACCTTGTAAACCCATGCATTGTAAACCCGTGCTTGTGAATAAAAGGGGGAATTCATTCCTTTCCCCATCATATCACCATTTTCAAGATTCCTCTTCAAGATATTAAACTGTGATGTATGTTTTGAATCTTTCTCGATTACAAAATTCAACGTTCAAATTCAAACTTCCCTTATAAGTCATGTCTAGTTGCAATATTCAAGTGCACAATACCCATCTTTAACTATGACATTTCCAAAATTACCATGTCACATACCCATCAACTAGTCTTCTAAATTTATTTGTAAGTATTGTAAATTCAACGTTCGAACTCATATATAAATTTTCTAACCACTTGCTAAAAATAAGGGATATCATAAAAAATTGATAACCACAACTTCAATAATCCACAAGGTCTTCACCTAGTGAACTTGTGGCATAGCACCTATGTTCATGGATATTAAAAAATACCTCTAATTTCACTAGACACTGATAAGTATCTTGCAATTTCCTTTTGTCAAATCCCCCTCCTAATATATTATTCCTATTATTTAAAAAACAAGGGAAAAAAATATAAAAAGTAAAGAAGAAGAAGAAGGAAAAAAGGGCAAACTATTTTCATTAGATACCGATTTTTATTGTCTTCATTATCTATAAATCCCTAATATCATGGATATTAAACAAGGACTACATAGTAGCTAGTACCTACCACTTAACTTAAATATAACTTAATTAACTAAAAAAATAATAAAGATAAATATTTTATCACAAAATAAAACACTAATAATGTTGTATTTTGTTGTTCATTACCAAAAATTAGATACTATTACCCAATATTGCTTATCATTAACATTCTTATACCTTTAATATGTATGTTTTTTTATTTTTTTTTTAATTTTATTGTTTTTATTTATAATAATTTTATTATTATGTTTTTTTATATAATAACTAGGTTATATCTTTTTTAAATTGTTTTTTACTATAGTTTTTAAATTGGAGAAAAATAAAATTCTGAAATAGAAATAATAAAAAAGATTAAAATAAAGCAACCTAAATAAAAGAAATAAGCTAAAAACAAATTATAACTACACAAATGGAAGTTACTAAATGAGTCCTATTAGACTCAACCAATCACTTAACAATAAATAAATTTAAATATTGTTAAAAAATTTGATTCTCAATATTAAACTATGGATAAGTGGTAATTTTTTCGGTCAAAGACAAATTAATACAGAGTCAAAGCAAATACCTATGGTAAGTATAATAATATCTCTAATTTGACTAAATATTAGTAAATATTTCCCAATTTCTTTTTGTCAAATCCCTTCCTAATATATTATTGCTATTATTTATTAAAAAAACAATTTTTTTAGATTACCCATTTAATTTCTCCTTGCCTATAAATCCCCCTACTTCACACCCCCAAATAGTTGCAATATATTAACTTCCATTTTTACAATTTAACTTCCTCTTTTCATAACTGAGTATTGATAAACAACATAAATCTTTCGTACAATAATTAAATACTTTTATCATTATTAAGACAACTTCAATAATCATACCATTCATACATGATATAAACAAATTACATCTTTCTAAATATTTTCTCATTTAATTATGAGGGTGTAGGATACAAAGTTGACATAGACCAGTATGATAATAAATTCTCCAGTATCTATGCCAAATTCATTGAAAATTAGTAACCATCTTTATCACTATTGTCCTTATGCATAATCACTATGAGACCATATTCACATGGGGACCTCCTTTGTCTTTGTGGTGAGTCACTAATGCATTATAGTCTAGACTCAAATGGTATGTGGAAAAAATCTCTCACCAAACATCTCACCTTAAGCTTTATGGGCAATGTCAATTTTTCTTCATTAATTCAAAACCAATAGG
>APFE031462798.1:0-11593 GCA_000404065.3 Pinus taeda
TTCCCCATCGCCACTTCTCTTTTCCAATTTTCCTAGATCACACAACTCATGTACTTTGCAAGGATGCATGACATATAGGATCCGAAATGGACTGTGCCCTGTGTTGTGGTTCGGTGAATCGTTATAAGTGAATTCTGCTCGAGCAAGCGCACGATCCCATAATCGTGAATTTTCTCCAGTCAGGGTCCGTAGGAGGTTCCCCAAACTCATGTTCACTGCTTCCATTTGCCCGTCAGTCTTCACGTGATATGCAGAGCTGAAATTCAATTGTGTATCCAACTTCTTCCACAGGGTGCACCAAAAGTGTCCTGTGAATTTCACGTCCCTGTTGGAAATAATAGATCTGGGTAAGCCGGGCAATCTGACAATCTCAGTGAAAAACAGGTGAGCTACGTGAGTGGCATCACTGGTTTTTCTGCAAGGGATGGAATGCACCAATTTCGAAAACTTGTCTACCACCACCATTACCGAGTTGTAACCTCGCTGCATTCTTGGCAGTCCCGAGACAAAGTCAATTCTCACTGAGTCCCATGGTCTACTTGGAATAGGCAGTGGTGTGTAAAGTCTTGGGTCTAAAACATCAAATTTCCCAACTCGCAGACTTTAAACATACTAACAAAGAGTTAATATACCTAAACATTAATGGAAAGAAGAAAAGTATCGGGGAAAAGTGTTGGATATGCAATGTAAAACTAGACATCAAATGTCATACAATCAAATAAAATTTTTTATCGAACAATCACGATACAAAACACCACCTTTAAAAAATGATTTTAAAATAAACAGTAGTACAACAGTGGAAAATTATTCAAAAACAAGGAATACTCCACCTCATAAGACTCTAAAAAATCAACGTCCCATTAATACAAGTATTTCAAATACTCAAAACAAAGAGCTAGTATCGTACTTTAATGGAAAGAAGGAAATTCTGCGAAAAGATAGTTGGATATGCAATTTAAAATTATACAATTAAATGTCATACAATCAAATACAATTTTTTTTTTTACAAGTCACTTTACCAAAACATCATCTTTCAAAAATTATTTTAAAATACAAAGATTTTACAAGAGTAATCAAATTAATTCAAAATACAATTAATACTCCACACATAAATAACAAGAGAATTAATTAAAAATTTGAACATTCTAAGAAAATATTCCACATTTTTTTTTTTATAAACAAATATAGTTTAACATACAATGTAAAATTATAATACAATACAAACACAATACACATTTTTTTTTCAATTATATCTAAACATTTCAGTAAAAATCTTAAAGTACCACTGAAAGTATAGGTGGATATGCAATTTAAAATTATAGAATTAAATGTCATAAAATCAAAACACATTTTAGTTAACAACTCACTCCCCCAAACATCGAATTTCAATGTGTATTTAAATTATTTTAAAATACACAAATTTCACACACCTATTCAATTTAATTCAAAATATATATAATATCCCCTACAAAAATAGCAACACCATTCATTAAAAATTTAAACATTTCAAGAAAAAATGACACATCCTTTTCTTATAAACAAATATAGTCTAATATACAATATAAAATTATAATATCATACAAACACTAATTTTTTTTTGTTTAAAGGGTCCATGTCTCTCAAACATCAAATTTCCAAGTAATTTCATTATCTTATAGTATTGTAAAACATAAATTGTCAATTTATTATATCTAGATATTTCATGAAAAATCTCCTTGGTGAGGGCATGGCATAATATGCAATTTAAAATTATAAAATTTAAATGTGATACAATCAAATACATTTATTGAATTTCAATATATTTAGATCATTTTAAAATGCACAAACTCTATACACTTATTTAAATTACACTTATTTAAATTAATTAAAAATACACAATATACAATACAAAATAACAACAGAATTAATTGAAAATTCAACTAAAATTCACACATTCTTTTAATAAACTAACATAGTTTTAATATATAATATAAAATTACAACATCATACAAACACAATACACCATTTTTTTAAACATTCACTTCTCTCTCAAACATCAAATTTCCAAGTACTTACATTATTTTAAACTTAAGTGTTACACCTATAACCAAATAGGAACAACACAACATTTATTTAAAACATTAAAATGGTACAAAATAAAACACTAAATATAACAAACCATATAAATTAAAAGTTTTTGTTTTATATAAAGAAATTAAAAATAAAAAATTACTTTCTTTAAGATATTTAATTTTTACTAGTTTTGTAATTTAGATGTACATCTTAATCAAACACACAGAAATTTTAAATGCTATTGATATATATAAATATGTGCCTACAAGCATCAAATTTTAAAATGTGAAACTCAAAATTAAATACCAAACAAAGGGCAAAAACCTTTAAAAGCAATTATGAAAGTGTTTGTATAAATGTTCAACTTTTGAGAGTTCATTATCATTAATTATATGGAATTTTAACATGTAGTTGTAACATGGAAAATAAAATACACTATTAAGTTTTAAAATGCAAGCTCTTAAATTAATTTAAAATACATTATATTATAGATATAAATTAGTTGAAAATTTGGCATTTAAATATTTGATGGAAATCCCAAACATTTATAAAATAAGATGTTATAAAATACAAAATAAATTTAAAAATGCATGTCTAGAGGATAAAAAAATTCAATATGTATTTATATTAACTTGAAACACAAAAAATGCATCAAAAAAAAAAAACAAGGATCATTACAATTAAAAATTAAAACAATCTTCCCATATAAAAGAAAAAAAGAAGGGGGGGAAACTCTTCATAATAGTATAGTTCAATTTACAATTATATATCATACAATGATGTGAAAATGGATGTAAATTAATTTGAAATACAAATTACCCATCTAAAACTCATCATTATAATATATTAAAATAAAAATTGGACATTATATTTGAAAATCTCATACAAAAATCACATGTTCTTCAAAAATTTATTGTTTAACATACCATTAATGAAACACAACTTTTTTTGAGCTTATTTTGGTAGAACATGAAAAGTACTTGAATTATTTTGATAAAACTAAAGTAGAAATTAAATATCACATGAATTCAATAAAAGTGTGTGTTTTTCAAACATCATTTTTTGAATAGTTAAATAAACTGAAATAGAGACTGTTAAGTGTATTGCCCTATACACACCACAACAACAACTATAGCATAACATTTGACATTCAAAGTTACAACATAGCAAAAACATTTGTTGGCATATGTTTTGCAATTGACATCTACTCTATTAGCTTTCCAAAGAATTTTGATAAGGAATGCTGTTATGATTTCAATTTAATTCACTTGACATGAACATCCTTACCATTTCAATTCCATTAGTTGGGCTGCAATCTCTCAGCCTGAAATAAAAAAACAAGCTAATATGAGCAGCTGCCACAAAAATGTTTGGTAATAAAAACACCCTTATATGAGTTATTATAGCCACAAAAATGTTCATAGTAGATTGATCAAGAGGGAATAAGAAATGGTAAACCTGCATGACACCATTTCTAAGAGCCTACCCTCAACTACTCATAAGCACAAATCACAAGACCTATTGCCAACCCAGAAGCTTGGCCCCCTGAGAAGACCTTGAGCAACCCTGGGTAGTACAGGCAAGAACAAAGCAAAATCCGGAACAGGGCTGCAATTCAACACGAAGATGCAAGTAACGACCCTTAACATTTACCACCCACCTCACCTGCATTATTTTTGAGGACCACGTGAGGAATGACCTCTAAATTTTTTAGGGCCCTGTGAGGAATGTGTTCTGAAAACTATAGTGAGGAATGAGCTCTGAATTTTTTTAGGGCCCTCTGAGGAATGTGTTCGGAAAACCATAGGGGTGACCAGGTAAGTCTAACTAGGCATATAATAAATAACAAACTAACGGCCCTTGTTACCACAAGCTATTATAACAAACTAGTTCGTTCCCCGCCGTAGGCGTCTATATTTACCTACCTGTGCTGGGCGCACTGCCTTGAAGTTGAAGTAATCAAGGGCGCTGACCATCACGCAAGTATTTGTTTGCATAGCTATCCCAACTGGGGTTGTGTGAGACTATATCTTTGAAATAGAAGCCTACCAGTGTGGGAGAACGAACGAATCTTGATAAACCCTAATTCTTTTAAAAAGGATTTCATAGATCTAGATTTTACACGATAAACGCCAATTTTTTTTAAAAAGGTTTTCATAGATCTAAATTTTATGGGTTCCAGCTAAAACCAAAAACAAAACAAAAGCATACTCAAAAATATAACCCTGCTCTATTAAAAATTAACATTATAAAAGAAAATAAGCATGTAACTATCCAATAACATGGAATGAAAAGAAGCCTGGACGATTATCCCAACCCTTAAACACAGTCTTGGATTACGATTATCCCCGACTCTTGGACACAGTCTTAGAAATCCAAGGGATCAGAGATAATGAATTCATTAAATTGAGTCTATCTTTACATGGAGTTTGGAATACAGGGAAAATTTTGATGTATTTAAACTTTAGTCCCTTTTATTTATGAATAAATTGTTAATTAGGAAAGCCATAATTTAAACTTTTACCTGCAATAGCAAAACTCATAGCATGCATTCTACAATTATTAGTTGAATCTGCAATTCTGCCTTTGTACTCCATGCCCAAACACAAAGTCACAACAGGGAGTATTAAGAAAACAAATATGCATAATAAAATGTTGGAAGCTCACACATAATTCAATTAATTCAGAACTTCCATTACAAAGCCATCCCAAAATATAAATAAAAAATAAAAAAATGCATACCTGTAGGATCCCATGTACTCTTCTCTTCTTTTTAACATCATCCTCCCTCCTAGCCCCAAGCAACTAGAGCGAACCTCCTCTCCTTCCTAGCCCTCACTGGAGCCCATTTTCTCTCCCTCTCCAGAGACCCAAAAAAGAAAACAAAAACCAAGCCAAAACAAAAATTCAAAAATAAAAGAAAAACCAAAAACTCATGGAAAAAAATATGCACATGAAAAATTATTCGATTAAGCATGGCCATGGTTGAAAAACAAAACAAGAAAACCAGAAAACAGATGAAATCATTTAACAAATTTAACTCTGAATTTTTCTGCAACCTAAAAGGCCCAGGCATGTCCAATTTCCTGGTCAGCCAACTCACAAACTAAATTCCAGGCACTAGTATGGATCCGCGGATTGTGAAGCTCCACGGTAAAGGCATAATCCAAGAACAGTACCAAGATGTGAAAGCATAATCACGGAAGCGAAGGTGGAAAACTCAAATGCCTCTCTCCTCTCAAATCCCGGGCTCCTCTGTGCATTTATTTCCTGCCATAAGGACAGGATGCCCAACCTCGCCTCGCTTCACCTGCACAACCTCACAAATGCCGCCGGATTATACTAAATATATCCATATCGGATGGGATGGGATGGGGTATCGGATGGGATATTTATGTTTTAGGGTTTTCATTTTATAAGTTTAAAGATTTTGGGATCCCACAAGTTGGTACCACGTGAGTCGGTTCATCACTCTAATCAAATATATATTTTGAGATGTGGCCGTTGAATTTGAAATCTAAATTTATCAACATCTCTCTCCACTCATTCATATATATATTAATTAATTAATTTTATCATTGAAAATCAGGTTTTGATATTAATTTTCTAATTTTTTTAATTATTATTATTTTTTTGTTTATGAATATGTTAAATGTAAAAAAGCTCCTTTATTTATTTTTAAGAATATTACTATGTAAAAAAATATAATGTACCATACAAAAGGGTTGGTTTAATAGAATAGCTTAATGTTATATTGGTGCATTCCATTTTTTTTTCTAGAGACTTGCATATACTAGGAATATTTGTTTGCATCATCAAGTTTATCTCCTACTATTCAATTCCAAATAACTTTTCACTTGCACATTAGTTCATTTCTCTCAATGTGTTTCTTTTACAAATGCTAAAAAATATTATGAGCAAACTAACTTGTTGTCTATCAATATCACTATTGAAAATGCTAACAAGCTCCAATTGATCTAATAAACTAACCATGTTTTAAGAGGCACTTCATACATAACCTTTTGCCTTTCCTCCCTACCTTTCATCACCTTATCTTTGAAGAGGCCACCTCATTTATCTCACATGCAAATGCAAGAGCACATATAGCCATCTGCAAGCTTACAACATCTCAATTATTTTTGTACAAACTTAGAAGACAAAATATTAGAAAAGGCATACATCCAATACCTACAGCGCTTTCTAGCTATAAATGCCTTTCTTTTCCTTCTAATCATCCATCAATTGCACTACAATACTATTCCTCTCATTTCTTCCATTTTCCACATACTTTTCCATGGAAAGAAGGATAACATGGTGGCCTTTGACTTGAGGCCATGGCATTCCATAATCACATTGGAAAAAAGAAACATGTTATTAATTCCTACATTGCTCATGGATTGCTAGTTTGTCCTGAAACATCTATTTTTGTTTCTTTCAAACATAATACTTGTCTCCAATGATTCCAATAGCATCCACACCAATCCCGATTTTATAATTGACACACATTCTCTCTCCTCGGTGGCACTAACAAGCACCATGACTAGATGAGTATTTTCAAAGGGTTTTGTACAAATGTGTAATCTCTATTTTATGTTCTTGAGTTTTTGTTTGGGAGGGTATTCTAACATTCACTCATTGCATTGGAGAAATTTCAACAAAATTTTCATCTTTTCAATAGTCGAGATATAGCACTTGTCCATCAATCTTGCATTTTTTTCACCTACCTACAAAGACTTGTGTCACAACATTCCTCAAACAATATTCATTCAAGGAATAGTGGGAGGATACTAACGGACTCACTATATTTTCTTTCATTTATAGCACACCTGGCCAAGCATACTTGGGAATGATGTTTACATTCCTAATACTCCTGTGTAGGGCTACAAAATATCAACAACAGATTATGATTCATATGACACAAACATTTTCTTCCTTCTCTTGAATCGTGCGCACACTATGTCTCTTTGTCGATATTTTCCACATCTCTCTCGAGTGGTTATCTTAGATCTTCACACTCCTATCATTTCTCACGGTCACAGATTTGAAAAAAATAATTTTTTCTGTTATATCAAAGTTTAAATATTCAATGTGTGTTAAAACTAATAAGACCAATAAGCACGACAAAGATAAACTATGAACCTTGCACAGACATCGATGATACTCTATTGAACCTCATCACTAAACAAAATGACGTGGCCACAGTGAGAGGTATGCATCATCCTCTCTAAGGATGTCTCTAGTTACTTTTATATGCTAGTGCCTCTTTCCTCAATCTTTGGTGCTTTCGAGTGATGGGTCGAGCCCCCTCTTTACACTCGACAAACTTTAATAAATGGATATAAATTAATATGGATGATTTCGCCGGTGATTAACTACGTGATTAAGTTAATCAAAGGTTTATTACAATGATTAGCATAGATATTTTCACTCCCAGCCTTTATTACCCGTACCAGCACCGTTGGATGTAGGACATGTGTCCATTCCTCGATAATCACACTCCCGCCTTGGTTAATGATCCATAAACCCTATTCTCCCGGTCATTTGTGCATTGTTCTCTTGGTGTTTCGAGGGTTTTCCTGTCTGTTCTTCTAGTGCGATTTCATTGTGGGAATATGTTGCTACTGTTGCTTTTGCTCGGCCTTGACCTGGTTGTATTCTTGGCTCCACCGGTTGGTAAGTAACGTTGTTTTGTGCTATCGTTTTTCCCCTCTGGTTCTTCTGCCTCGGCGCTTGATATGCCCTGTTACTCGGTGGAAAATACGCTTGTTTTGGAGGGTTTTTCAGTTTTCTGTATATAGTCTCAGCTGTTCGTTTCGCTTGACTTTAGTGATTGTTCCTCGTCTCGGTTTGTTTAGTTCAATTGCTCTCGAATTTCACTGGTCATGTTGCTCTGTTGCGTTGGCAGGTTCTGGTCTCGGGGGTCTACAGCTTTGGCTTCTTCCACAGAAATGAAAGTAAGTTACTGTCATATGCCATCATCGTTTTCCACTTGTTACACTCTTGACTCACTCGGTTGCTCCATTGTGAGCAGAGGGACCCTTGGGTGACTGCAACCTCGGTGTTCTCTCTCTTCACTCGTAAGTCCCGAACCCTAAGCTTCTAGTATTTTGTTTCCTTGATTCCTTCCTTCCTTCCACACAATGGTTACACTCTGTTTTGGTGGATTATAGCAGGTGGGTTCGTTCTGGAGACCCTGGCTTCTACTCTATCGTGTGCTGGCAAAACCCGAGTAGGGTCACTCCTTATTAACTTGGTTTATTTGCTTGCTCCTGTCGTCGCTGGCTTAAAACATGGCATGGCTAGTTTTAGGCGCATAATCTCTTGTGTGTCCACCATAATGTAATTGTAGTCCCCAGGTTTGCATTATTATAGTTTTTGGGTTGTGGCCATATGGTTTATAGGTTAGGGCTTTTCAACCCGTACTCTATTATGCACTTATTGGACTTGAACGACATTAATTTCAGTATGGACTGTAATGTATATTTGAGAGAGATTATATGATTAGTTTTTGTGAATAAATGAAAGGGTTCCGTTCTGAGGAAATACCTGTGTTGTTGGTTTCTATCCTTGCTGTATGGAACTTGTGCGTTATCCAAAGATTTCTTTCGCTCGTTTGCTTTAGTTGGTCTGGGACTAACCGTCCACATCTCTATAGTTTCTCTAGTTTTTACACTTACAAATTCTTGCTCTATGTGTATATTTGAGAGAGATTATATGATTACTTTTTGTGAATAAATGAAAGGCTTCCGTTCTCAAGAAATACGTGTGTTGTTGGTTTCTATCCTTGCTGTATGGAACTTGTGCGTTATCCAAATATTTCTTTCGCTCGTTTGCTTTAGATGGCGTGGGACTAACCGTCCACATCTCTGTAGTTTCTCGAGTTCCTACACTTACAAATTCTTGTTGTTTCTCGTCGTGTTAAGTTAATGCAAATAGAAAAAACACGTATGTTCTGTAGAATAGAAATAAAAGAACTTGCTTTTACTGTGTTAAGCAACTCAACATAAAATACTATAGATGGACAGTTGTGGGACATCAAATATAACTTCTGTGTGCTAAAACTGTTTATTTTTTCTACGCTATGATTTGTAAATGATAACATAATAAATAAATAAATAAAATTAACTACAAAAGTTCATTTAATTCAACTTTTATCTTCTTAAATACCACTTCTCTAAGAAATTAAAATAATAAAAGAAATGAAATTAAAGTGTTCACTTGAAATTTCCTCATGAGTCCTCTGAGAGACCAAATGACCCTCTATCATGATGATCCCCTTTAGCTAGATGCCCCTGTGTGAGGGTCCCGGGGTAATAAAATGTCATGGCTTTGTTCCATGAGATCCTCCACAGAATAACTTGCTCCCTGTATCTGTGCCACGTAGAGCCATGAACTGTGCTCGATAGGACGGTTCTTCCACTTGACAAGGTACCGCAGGTACTCCTTCCTGCAAGTTCGCTTGGCCACCTGTGTGTCGAGAATCTTCTCGATCTCATGGGGTTGAGCCGAAGGCATTTGCCTCATCCAAGAACCGCCTTCAACATCGGTGTCTCCTTCTGGCCGTACCACACTATCATCTTCAGGGTTGGCCACAGGAACACGTGTGCCACGTTGAAAATAAGTGACATGCCTATATCTGGTGGCAACTGTATTTCATAAGCGTTGGCTGAGAATTTACGCAGAATTTTATAGGGACCTATCTTCTTAAATTTCAGCTTATTATATGCGCCCTTAGGAAATCGTTCTTTGTGTAAGTGTGCAAGGACTTCATCCCCTACATTAAACTACACTTCTCGTCGCTTCAAATCTACCCACTGTTTGTATATCTAATTGTTGTCCTGCAACTTTGATTTCACCTGCTCATGTAGATCATTCATTGCTTTGGCGAAATCTTCCCCATCGCCACTTCTCTTTTCCAATTTTCCTAGATCCCGCAACTCATGTACTTTGCAAGGATCTTATGACATATAGGATCCGAAATGGACTGTGCCCTGTGTTGTGGTTCGGTGAATCGTTATAAGTGAATTCTGCTTGAGCAAGCGCACGATCCCATAATCGTGAATTTTCTCCAGTCAGGGTTCGTAGCAGGTTCCCCAAACTCATGTTCATTGCTTCCATTTGCCCATCAGTCTTCACGTGATATGCAGAGCTGAAATTCAATTGTGTATCCAACTTCTTCCACAGGGTGCGCCAAAAGTGTCCTGTGAATTTCACGTCCCTATTGGAAATAATAGATCTCGGTAAGCCGGGCAATCTGACAATCTCAGTGAAAAATAGGTGAGCTACGTGAGTGGCATCACTGGTTTTTCTGCAAGGGATGGAATGCACCAATTTCGAAAACTTGTCTACCACCACCATTACCGAGTTTTAACGTCGCTGCATTCTTGGCAGTCCCAAGACAAAGTCAATTCTCACTCAGTCCCATGGTCTACTTGGAATAGGCAGTGGTGTGTAAAGTCTTGTGTTTTGACTGTGTCCTTTCGCCAATTGGGAGACTTTACACGTACTCACATATCGTTGCATATCCCTTCGCATTCTTGGCCAATAATAAAAGTGTCCGAGCTGATCTAAAGTTTTTTCTATGCCAAAATGTCTCGCTAGACCTCCACTGTGCTTCTCTCGTATAATATTTTGTCTCATTGAACAATCAGGGATACATAACTGCCCCCCTTTAAACAATAGCTTTTCCTGTAAATTGTAGTCCAACCATGGACTATTGTTCCTTAGCAAGGGATTCTGTGAGGCTTCATAAGACTCTTTGAGATCCACGTCGGTTTGATACAAGTCTTTCAAATGCTCAAAGCCGAGCGCTTGTATCGTACTTTCCTGTAAGAGCAAGGCTCTTCTGCTCAACGCATCTGCCATCTTGTTGGCCTTCTCGCTGATGTGTTTCAACACAAAGGTGAAACTCTGCAAATATTCGACCCACTTGGCATGCTTGTGGTTCAGTTTACGCTGTTGCATCACATATTGCAGCGCAAAATTATCAGAAAATAAAACAAACTCACTCCCCAATAGATAGTGTCTCTAATGCTTCAGTTCTTGGACGACAACACAGAATTCCTTGTCGGATGATGAATACTTCTGCCTGCTCTTGTTCAACTTCTCGCTGAAAAACGCAACAGGTTTGTCTTCTTGGCTGAGTACAGTTGCAGTGGCTATACCTCTTGCATCCCAATGAACCTCGAAAAGCTTATTAAAATCTGGCAATCTTAAAATTGGTCTTTCTGTAATTTTCTTCTTCAGGAGCTGAAAGCTTTTCTGTGTTGCCTTGGTCCAACGAAAAGGCTAACTTGCTTTTTTTTAGTGTCCAACATAGGCTCGCATATTTCACTGATATTCCTTATAAATTCACAATAAAAACTTGCCAGCCCATGAAAACTACGTACCTCAAACAGGATTTTCGGGGATGGCCATTTAATGATCACTGCGATCTTCTTTGGATCCATCTTCAACTCGTTTTCTGCAATTACAAAGCCGAGATAAACCACTTCTCTTTGTAGGAAAGTACCATTTTTTTTATTTATTTATTTATTTTTTT